>VUQK01015429.1:12054-22447 GCA_015106715.1 Bujurquina vittata
TTTTCCACCCCCTTTTTTTTTTTTTTTTTTTTTTTTGTGCCTCATGATACTTCCTGCTAACAGGCGAACAGCGACTCCTGCACTGCTGAACTGCGACTGTCAATCAAAACCCTCTCTGAGGATCAGAAATTTGCAGCTACACAGCTAAACACAGCTTTGTGAGTTAGGCCAGCTTTCAAGAGCATCGTCATCATGCGCAGTTCTGAAAAAGGCTCAGATGCTAAACAAATAAATGAAATAGTAATAATAATAATAAACAGACTTGGACATGGAGGAATATAGTAAAAAAAGGCTATGGAAGCTGAGACTGTTTGTCTAAAATTAAACCTACATGGTTGATTAAAGACATTATAGACCGTGGCAACATTTGTTTGCAAGTGAAAACAGGACAGTATGATCATATTTGGACCATGATGACCTCTGGATTGTGACCCCGGGTCAGTGACAGAAATCAAAAACATTTAATAAATGCAAACAGACGATGAAATGTTAGAACAGTGAATCACGTGGATAGTGTTGCTAATTAAGAAGATTTTCTCATTGACGCTCATCTTGGAAGGATAATCTTATGTTTCAAATCAAAAGAATATTTAGAAATGATTTGAATAAACTTAAATCCAGCAAGTGTTACTATAAATGCTATTTAAGTTAACATAAGGCAGGACAGAACTTACAAATGTTTTTTTTTTTCGCTGTACTAAATCTTTCCCAGCATTCGGCTCCTTCCATCTTTTCAGCGGCTTTGCTCCCGCCTCTAATCACTTAATGGCCTCCAAGACAGTTAACGGGGTTTGCTTTTGCTTTTCCTTTCAGCTCATTTCAGCTTATTTACACGCTCATTTGCAGCATGTAAATGTCGATCCACGCTTTGGTGTACTGTGAGGTGGGATAAAGTTCTGAGGTTCATGTGGTTTATGTGGCCATCTAGTGGGCTAGTAAAACACTTCCCACATGGATACAAAACACAGGATCATCTTTAGCTGCAAATAAGAAACCCCAATGTCTGCGAGTCAAAAGACGTAATGTGAAAGGAAGGATTTTCAGTTTCTGTGCAGTGTTTGAATATGAATACAGTTTGCTGCTCTGGCTGAGCTCACTGTGGATTTACTGTAAAAGTACAATGTTTACAAGAATTTGGCCTCTCTGGGCTTGCACCAAATATGGAAAAATAGTAGCTGAGGGAAACTGGAAACCTCAGCGACTGTCAGCATCTTTGACTCCCACACAACTTAACTGCTTTCTAATGTATTAAACGTGCTCCTGAAAATAAACGTAGCATAGTTGAAGTGCTTTCAACTCTTTAACTGTGACTGTTGTGTGATGTGCACTTGTAATGGTGCACAACACTTCAGAGTTTGCCGTCTCCCTCACCCGATATTTCAGCCCTCCGCTTGACTGTGTGCTTTTGAATCCATATCATTGCGTTTAAAGGTGACATGTTCTTCTTTTCCTGAAAATCAGGCCTCAGGCTGCTCTTATAACATGCCGAGTAAATGCAGCTCACTTTCAGACTGTTTTTTTCTACTTTTGGACCTGTATGACGTCAGTGAGAATGGATACCCCCTAACACTGCCATCACAGTGTGGCTGAGCAGAGAAGTCCCACCTGTTGTTTGCGAGGGGAAGCCGGCCACAGGAAAGTTGGCACACGGGTCGAGGAGCTGGAACAGACTGCAGATTAACTGAGGCACTACACCGAGGTCCAGTTTTAGATTAAGAAAAAAAAAAAAACATTATTTTGAATTGTGAGTCATACAAAGCTATTCTAGTGGAGCCCCATATTAAAAAGAAAGAAGCTGCAAATAACACAGAAGATACATTTAAAGCAGAAAGCCCCCTTTTTTCGCATCGCAAGGTGGTGGATACCGCAACTGTCAGCACCCATCATCGCAAGCAACAAAACAAGTTACCCTGTTATTAGTGAAATTTAACGTCTTCATTGATTGTTACAGATGCACTTTTTTTTTTCATATATCTGCGTTAGGAAGCTGGGGTCTGCTCTGCCCTCAAGTTCCCAACAGCTTCAGATTAATACAGAAATTCAAAAACAAATAAACAAACATACAAAACCCAACTATATATATATATATATATATATTTACATATACAGTATATGTGTGTGTGTGTGTGTGTCTGTGCGCATCTGTGACAGGCATGCTGGTGCATGTCGGTGTGCGTTTAAACTATTTTGAGGTGTGCTCGTGTTTGGCAGCGTGTGAGTACAAAGTACGAAGTTGTTGTTTTTGATCAGTGAACAGAAAGTGCAGCTTTTCATGGCTTATTGACAAAGTTCGTGTGGTTTTTCTCTCTTACTTCTCTCTGCAGGCCTGCTGCATATATAGCTTCTCATAAGTTTAACAGAGTTTGTGGTTTTGTGGCCCGGATGGGTGGGTGCATTTTTCTTTTTCCTGAGGTAGTCTAAGCATTGAGGTTAGCGGCACACAGCCGAAGATGCAGGAGCCAAACTCGGTAAGAAAGGTGGTGGCTTAAGGATGGAGGCCATGATTTAAACAAAAACGGCCTCCACTTCACACAAAACGGCGTTTTAAAAAAAAACAAGCGTCGATGTTTCCTGCGTCAGAAGCACTTCCAGAGAACTGATTGATCTGTTTTGAAATACTAAAGTCGATGTTAAACATCATGTGTGTACAGCTGACAAGCTTCTTTTTTTTAACATTAAAAGTTTTAGTTATCAAAAAATAGCCTTCAGCTGAGCTCGTGTAACATTAAAGGTCTCCTGAGTAATAGACATCAATGAATAAATAAAATAAGAGAAAGATCAAGGTAGCCTATGGAGAACACACAGAGCTGTTCTTGTAAAAGCAAACATGTTTCTGAATCGTGATTCTGACGAAACCGCCAGAACTGACAGGTTAAAAAAAAATAAGGTCTCCTAAGAATATTCTTTTCTATAAAGGCTTTAATCTGCACCATGATGCATGCATGATTACTCAAGTGAACATTTTCTTTGTTTTCGTTCATAAACGCTCCAGTTGCACGTGTTCACCGTCTTGAGTGTTCAGAAGGATTCCAAACAAACATCTGAGTGACTCACAGAAAACAGTTTAAACAGATTCATAGATAACAGCCGTTTGCGGTCTCCATCAGTCCGTTTCTATTTTGAAGTTGACCCTTTGCACTGTGTCATAGCCACAACATCACAGAGGTATTGTGTGTGTGTGTGTGTGGGGGGGGGTGTCGCTGTAGCACCAGCAGATTTTGCTCTGACTGAAACTAATCGAATTTCTTTTCTCAAGGACTCTGCTGGTTCCTTCAGCCACAGCAACCCCCAGACATGCGTCCATCACAGCTTTTGTTTGTATTTGTGCAGCTTTTATGTGTACAAAGGCTGCACTGAGTCTCGCTATATTTAAACAGCAACATCCAACAAGTGGTGAATGTGCACGTGCACACTATGTAATAAAATGTGCTTTATTTTTGCCTTTTCTGAAAAGAATTAGCTATCAATTTAAGAGGGTGACGACATGCAAAGGCATAGTTTACGCTCCTACGTCTACATTTTAAATCTCTTACTAAAATATTTTCTGCAGAAAAGCTATTGTATTATAGTTTCACATTTCAGACCATTATTTATGCTTCTAAAGACTTTTTGAAAGCAAAGAAAACCGACAGCACTGCTCCAGATGTTGTTTCTTTGAACATCTATACACCACCTGCAGCTCTAATGTGCAGCTCAAGCTCTAAATTTAATACTGGTCAACGAAAACAGGATGTTAAAATGGAGCTGAGGAAATGACATCATAGCGCGAGCATAAAGAAGCGAGATCACACCTCATTTCAGTGCAAGTTCCAGTTTATTTAATAGAATATTTACAAACAGAGAGAAAGAAAAGCCGTCTCTTTATGCAGCTCTGTGGCTGTTTTCATTATGCTCATTAAAGTTGTTACTCAAACACATAAATATTACTTCTCGTTAGTGTTGCGGAGAGTTCGTTAGTGCTGAGGTCTCCGTGTGCGCTGAAGGTTTCCCAGTTAAACACCCTGACTCACATAGTTACTGATGGGTGAGTGGAGCTGTACAACAAATGACTTTACTTTAGCTGCAGCTCTTTGTTGGACCTAGCTGTGTGTCTCCTGAGTAAATCTGAAGGAAATTTAGACTGAGATTTCATGACACAGAAATATATTGAATTTTTCTAAACCATGGCAGCTGGTGGAAACAAAACCCAGAAATTAAGCATTTAAAACCTGAATCAGCGATTAGAAGCGGTGGGCCTTGGGGCTGCTTGTGTGTGCGCGGATGTGTTGCCGTGTAAACATCCGTGTGCATCTCATTGTGAACTCATGCAGGGTGTGATCATCCTGCACTGCTGCTGCTGCTGCTGGCCAAAGGTTTGTGGTTGAGCAAAACCCAGCATTAACCACAGTGCAACATCTTCCCATAAATGACGTGAACAACCTGCCAAGCGTACCCTCAATTTTTGAAACTGCAGGAAATAATTTTCTTTGGTTAGGAGCCAATATAGATCCTCAGACAAAAGATACAAAAGTAAATAAATAGAAATCTTAGTGAGCAAATCAAGCTGTAACTTAAAGGGAACATATTATGCAACTCTTCAGGACTCTGCTGGATTAAACAACATAATTAACGCCCCTCCAGCTCCCTTTACAGTACCTCTCTTTTGATTGGCTGCCCATCAAAAACAAAAGGTGACTTGCTGAATGGTGTTTAAACAGTCTGAAGCCAGAGCTTTTGGCACAAAGGGATTAACTGTACATGCATTGGCCTCATTATTTGAAACGTTGGCCATGAGCAGAAAATGAGCAGGAAAAAGGTAAAGCATAATAGGTCCCCTTTAAATTCAAGTTTACAGTGCACTCCTGTACGCGTTTTCAGTTTTGTGCTGCTGCACAAATCACGTTTGATTTCATCATCATCCACAAAGACAGACAGCTGTGTATGTTTTGATTCTTGTGCCATTGCTGTGCCATCAATCAAATCAGAAAAAATGTGTCAAAAAGTTTCTGTAATGACTGAAACCTTAAGACAAACATTCATTTTTATCTGTACGATGTGACTCTATTTGGATATCGGTTGAATATAGGAAGTACCGCTACGTAGTGAGTAAAAGAGGAAAGTTGTAGGGTAGTACTGGCATGTAATTCACATTTAATCTATATTTAGTGTGGTGTCGGCTAGGATTGTGTATATATATCAATTTACAGACACTCCAATTTGAAGTTGTTGAGTAATAGAGTACATGTTTCATTAGTATTACACACTTGCAAAATATCTGTCTATACACAGCCTTAAATATTGTACACATAGCGATATAATTACAAACTGTACAGACAGTAAAGAATACTCTGGAGACATGAAAGCCCTCTTCGATTGAATGTTCATGAACTGAAGTTCCTGTAAACCTCAGGATGCAGTTTTTTTAAAGGACAGTTCTGGTGTATAGGAATCTGTCAACAATCAGCTCGTGGTCACCATCTTATTTTTGTGTAACAAGATAACTAAAAAAGAAATCATACTGGGCAGGAAACACAAGCAGCCATCAGTTTCACCCAAGTATAAAAATCTGCTACACATATGTATTTTGAACTTCTCTGAACCTTACCAGTTTCTTGTGAAATTCTGAATATTTTTTAGGGTTTCCCCCAGGAAATTGGTTAGAGTAGGTGTCAAGTATGTAGGTGCATTCTTCACCCACTACCCTCCTCCTATTAAAGAAAATGAAAAATGAATCATCCACAGTACAGATTTCAGCTACAGGATGACAGAAAGTCTTTGTTAAATGTCCCCCATTATCACTTCATGCAAACAACACGGTAACACAGAGCAAACAATTGTTATTATTTTTGCATAAAGTTCAATTTGAGATCAAGAGAATATAAAATTAATAAAGCTACAGGATTGTAGCCGCTAACACCCTTGTCACGGGAATGTAAGGTAATGATGTAACAGATTCCTGTCTTTACAGCAGGCTTTCAGATGATCGAGATGACAGCTCAGATGACAGCTTGTGTTACCGCTTTTCACTTATTGCTGGAGATTCCAGCAGAGTAATCAGCTACAAACTAGACTTTTTGTGCTAGGTTTATGTGATTTGCTTATTTAAACACATTTCGAAAGCAGGTATGATAATGCTGAGTGATTGTTGTTTCACTGTTTGTTGAAAATACCATCCTCGCTTCCTAGTTTTATGTTCTGCTGACTGATTGGTTAGGCACCACAACCACATAGTCTGGATTGCATTGGAAAAATGTAACATTTTGGACTCAAACTGAGGATTTTTACAATGCTGAACACATTTTTCCAAAGCCCCGGTCGCACAAGCTTAGAAGCTGGTCAGTGACCTCTTGGGAGTCTAGAGTTGCTCGGGGAAAAAATGAATCTACACAGACTGATTAGTGATTGGTGATTGGTGCAGGTAGCTGGCAGTCACCAAAGAGGCTGCTGCACCAAAAACCTCCGTGTGACTGCTTTGGTCACTGATAGCCAGCGTGGAAGACGCCAACTTGTCTGACCACTGAGCAGTGGTCACGCAAACCAGAAATGGAGAACGTTGACCATCAAAGTAAAAGCTGAACCTCTGAAACCAATATGTTTCAAATAACACCACTTTTATTTTGAAGGTGCGCTGCCTCTGTTTCTGCGCCGTGCTCTTCGGTTCTGCTACCACTCGGCTAGAGGCGAATCTTTGCAGACGAGTCGTCTCTTCCATCCAAACCATGGGCGACCGCGCCAATGTTTGCCATGCAACTATGATTCTCAATAACAGCGTGCAGAAAGTCGTTCTTTTCACTCTTTGCTTTCCCAACTTTGATGCTGATGTAAACACTAAGAGGCAGTGACATGGCGAACGGTGCAAAAAGGGTTGTGGTCAGCAACCTTGATTGAACTTCTTCAGTTAGAGTATGAACTGCTTTACACAAGTTCAGCGCTTTGTAGAAATCAGAGCAAACAGATCTTTTGAAAGTTTTAACTTGGTGTCCTATTGGTGAGGAAGCTAGACTAATGAGCTAACAAGCTTTCTAATGTCTCAAAACTTTACTGTTGAGTCATTTAATAACGTTTCTTCTTTTTTTTTTTTAAAAAAAAAATCTGTTTCAGTAATCAACAAAAGTCAAGTTATGGCCTTTAATGTTCAAAAATGCCAATGTTCACAGTGTCAAGAAAACCGAGGGAGCTTGATTGGCTAGTGTGTTGAACTTTTTCATTAAAGTTGCCATTTTTTGAGTCCTCAGCAATTAAGTGGGTGATCAGAACCAATAGTAAATCTTAAAACCTACTAAAATAAGATCCAAGTGGTAATAAACCAGAGCTATCCTTTAAACTGGTATTTTCTCACACCCTTTATAAAACTCTTTCCTCTGAACCTTCATAAAAATCTCAAAGCATCCAGAGCTTGTAGTGATTCAGTGATTTGCTCAAGAGTGCATCACATTATGGTACATGTCCTTCATCCTGCTGTCACAGTCGCTGCCCTGTGTGCTCTAATCTGCTGCATTTATCTCTTCAGTAACTTCAAACCGGTCGAGATGCATTTGTCTTGTAGGGACATCCCCATACATTAGAAACGGCACATGTAACTGAAAACCTCAGATTAGCTGACATCAATGTAACTTTGTTTTTTTTTTCCACTTTTTGTGTTCAAAAAGTTCAGATTCCACGAGCAGATCTCGAGTTCCCTTGTGGTGAAAATGAAACACGTATCAAAAAAAGAGTCTCGTCTTTGCTTAAACCCTGGAGAGATAACTGCTGATTGGCAATAGTGTTTCTGATGTCAGATCTCTGAGACAGTAAAAATAGTACGCTAAAAAGCCTGCCACGCTTTCTTCAAAGCAGGTCAGATGTCTTGATCTCATGCAACCAGCTGTGTGTTTGAGTTTTTTTGTTGGGCGGTCTGGGCAGTTGTGACATCAATCTTTTACGAAGGTCAGATCTCGAGGAAGACTGAGAAGAATCCCAGTTAATATTTGTACAGAAGTATCCCATTCAGTGGGATTTTGAGCTCCAACTCTGCTGTACGTAGCAGCATGTAAGCATATGGGAAAGATTTTTGTCACCAGCATGAGACATGAGGTGCATTAAGATTTGCAAAAATATATATTCATATTTTTTTGCCTTACAGATAGACAATATAAATAGTAAATTACATATTGAAAATATATATAGGGATTGAAAACTGATACATTGCTATGCTAGCTGAAAGGGCTAAGATACGATTTGAAGAGGCTGCAAGCATAAACGGTATATACTGACTAAAAACTCCCTCCACGTAAAGTGCCATCATCATCATTGGTGCCCTGCCCTGCAGGGCAACATCAAAATACAGTCAGCGTAAATTTCTGGCTGATCCAAACATACTTTCAGGTTCATGTTCTACAATTTGTCAGTTTTTCTTTGCCAGCAGATGAAATGAAAGACTGGAATGTTTTATGCTTTCTTAACTGCCACACTTCCTGGTTTCAGAGAAGTGAAACTCTTATTCCCTCAGTGCCACAAACGTAAAACAACTTTCTCACATGCCTTTGTATGGCCAGAGCATCTCATTATACAGTGCCAACTTCTACCAGGGCATTGTCCTTGGCTCTTACTGCACGGGGTCCTCTTTAAAATAAACTGCAGTGTGATTGTGTTTGTGTGTGTGTGTGCAGGAATATTTAAAGCTAAGAGGTGACAATAGTTGCGCCATAGCTCCCTGAACTTTAACTGATGGACAAACGTTTCGGCATGCAAGAGCCCCTGAACCTGCCAGTGTGCCTCTCACACCTTACTTTGCTGAATCAAATCCACACCATATAGCAGAAAAAGAAAAAAACAAACACAATACCCTAAACTGCCTGAACACTGCACAACAAGACTTATAAAGAAATAGCAGCAGCCAGAGCCAGTGATTATACAGGCAGATCTGTCCTTGGGGCAGTCAGTGAGGGACTCTGCATGTAGACCCTTTAGTCAAAGACTTGCGTTTAAATGCCTCCAAAGTAAAATAAACCTCTGCACCCTTTTGCATCCCTACCTATAGCATCACACATACAGTAGCTAACTGGTTCACACCATAAATGGATGGCCTGTTTGTGTACAGTCGACTTTCCCTCTGGTCATGTCTGCTAACCTCTTACATAATCTATAAGAAGAGAGCGCAGATGTGTGCGGGCAGGTTGCCATGACAATCATATCTTGCTGTTCTCCAGGTGGGAGTCAATGTGCTTGATGAGGGCATCGTCAGGGTAACCGACTGGGAATATCAGCTGGCAGAGAGGGCAGCTTCTCATGTCACTCTCCTCGGTCTCCATCCAGAGCTGCAGAACAATACACCCATGCACGAACACGCAGACACACAGAAACACACACACACACACACACAGTCACTATCAGGTTAAATCACATGCGGTCCTCAACTTCACCGGATTGTATTAGTCAGTCTGTGGGAGGCAGCACAATTGCATCATTGCAGGGTGAGTGATCAGTTCAGACTTACACAAAAGGCTTTTAAAAATAGACAAACATGTAGTAAAGCCAGGTGGATTCATTACACGAGAAAATGTTTTCATTTCAGTTTTGCATATTTGCTTTCTTAGTAAGCGTGACTGAAGACCAGTTTTATGTTTTCGTTTCATTAAGTACATTCGATTATTATACAAAAATAAAGCCTCGTCTGTTTAAAGCTAAAGAGTACCTACTGTGCTTTTGTCAGATTTTCTGTCATCCAGTCATACGAAAAAGAAAGTGCACCCTCTTTCAGTTCTAAGGTTTTACATATTACGACATAATGAAAAAGTCACCGTGGACCAAAATTCCTCCACAACGATGTGAGAAACTGAAAAAGTCATACAGAAAATGATTACTTGAAGTTATTGTTGCTTAAGGTGCTTTTACCAGACCAGCAAACTGATGCATCTGCTTCATAGAGGTGGTTGCACTAATCTACTACACATTAATCAAGTGTATTTGATCAGCAGCACCCAGCTGCTACTTAACCTCTTAATTCCTATGGAAAGGGTGCGCTCAGTTTTTCACACTGCTTGGTTTAGCTTTTGTTAAATAAATAATGAATTGGTGTATTACGCCATGTGAGCTTGTATTTGCATCATTTTAGAAGGAGGAGCAGATGATTTTATTGTGATGTACTGATGCATAAAATCTCAGAGCTGAAAGTGTGACATCGGTGAGTACTCATCCCAGACTGATCTAAATGCCAGGTTTCAGTTTTTTAGACAGTTTTTTTTTTCTGTTCTTGGCTGATTATGGGATATCCTTAGCTCTGGCCGTGAGCACAATAGTTCCACCTACCTGCTGTTCAAGCTTGCCTTAAAGGGCAGGGGCAACAGCTTGTTTCAGGAAACGGATGAACTTTGAGACTACACCAAAGCTGGTATGAGATATTTTTTTTTTTTTTTTTTTTTTTTTTTTTTGAGTT
>VUQK01015431.1:0-13080 GCA_015106715.1 Bujurquina vittata
AAAAAAATATTTTTTTATATTTTTATATATATATATATATATATATATATATATATATATATATATATATATATATATATATATATATACATATATGTGTATATATATATATATATAGTCATAAGCAAGCCGTGTGGTGAGCTGAGCGGACCCAAACGCAGAACTCTTTGGACCAACTGAACTTAAGAGTGCCGTTTATTGAGAAATAATCCAAAATCACAAAACTGAGGAGGTAACAGGAACATGACTCACATCACTATGAGGGAGGACGCAACAGAGAACAGAGGGGAAGGCAGACAAGAAATACACTAGGAATGACGAGGGAAAACAGGAAACAGCTGGGGAGAACAGGTGGACCAAATCAGACTGATAGCACACAGGAAGCAAAACTAGACACAACACACAGGGAACACAGGACTGTCAAAATAAAACAGGAAACACCAAACAGGGAGCACGCAGACTAAACACACACACACAGGAACAACGGGACAACACCAGAACTAAGATGAAATAAGAAGCAAACCAGGAAAATAACAAAACCCAGAGAAAAGAGAACTAAACACAAAAGGAAATCACAATCAAAGAGTAAACAAAGCAGAACCAGAACACTAAACACTGGGCTATAAGCCCAGGATCATGACAGTAAATTATTGTGTACTCTATTACTTCTTACATCCGTTTATTGGTTTACCATGTCCATAACATTCGTTTGCATGCCATACTGTAAGATCTTACAGACAATGATCACTTTTGCTCTCTGGGCTGAGCTAGAAATTGAACTGCACTTTGTGCATGCATATTACAATAACTTGCATGAAAAAAAAAACAATTTTAAACCTTATTTTTAGGTAAACCCATGAGTCTTTAGAGCTTTTTCCATCACAGTTGACTGATTTCAATAAGTCAAATCTCTATAATTATATACAGTACATGCAGTTTTTTTACCAAGATGAAACAAAGTTTCAGCGGCCTTCATACTATCTTCATTAACATGGGAGTCATGTATTAAGCAAGTTTGCACACATGGGGCTTCATCGGACAAAAATCAGAAGCCCAAGACACGCCTTTTATGCATTTCAATATCAGTATTAATTGAAGCCGCAAGAGCTATTCAGTTATGACCTTCTGAATTTGATTCCCATCATTTCTACAGTGACACTCCAGGCTGGATATATCCCGTAGCCACAGGAGCTCTTTATAATTTCTTCTGTCTCTTGTTACAAACTAGTTATGGCTGTGTGTCATTGCCAATTCCTCTTTCAATCCTCTTATGGGAAATTTAAACTGGGGAAGATTTGTTCAGAATTGGAACATTTTGTATAAGAGGGATGTGAAAGGCCTTTGCTTCGTTTGAAAGAGACTTCAGAGAGGAGAGCTGCTCTGAAAGCTAACTCTTCTGTGAGAATATTCTCATAGGATTAAGGATCTGACTGCTTGGATTCTCCTGCTTTGTGGCTCCCATGAGACTAGCCACTGGCTTTTATGATAACCTCAGTCGGTTCCATGCCAGTCGGAAGGAAGGACGCAAGTTCAAAATGAGATCTCGCTTCAACGATCAATGTACGAAGAGGTGGACACCTCAAATTTTGTCAAGGTTGCTTGATGGTTGGAATAATGTCTGCAGCTTGCCATTAATAAATAAGGTTCTTTTGATGGTGATTAATTTGAAAAATGACAAAGCAAATAATTAGTTTGTTCTTGCTGTTTTCTGTCAAAGGGATACCAATGTTTAAAAATGCAGATGGATTTAATGAAAAAAACAAAAAAACAAACGTAGTTATTCTGATCTGTAGTCAATGCTTTAATTCAACATCATCCTAATCACGCTGACTTTGTGTGCTAGACTTACACAACCCAAGGGACACGTGTGAAGACCGAAAACAAAAAAAACTCTCTAATTTCAATTTTTAATGAAAGAACATCTGTGCATATTTGTACTAATTTGCTGAATTCTTTTCCTAGCCTGCATAACTGATAGCATGCGAACAGAATGGAAGTATTTTGAAAGTTTGAGAGTGTTTTTGTTGGTTTTTTGAACCAAAGCCAAACAGAGAAACCACTTAGATTAAGTACTTTCCACAATAAATTAAGTTCATGCATAAATTTAGTAAGGAAGGTCTGCATGTTCTCTCACATTCTCCCTCTATTCCTCATTGTGGCACGAGCTATTTGTGCTGGTCTGCTTTGTTGTCACTTGCATTTTCGCCATGCTGTAAATATCATTGTCAATTTCAGTATTTTGGCTAATGACCGGTCTGCCTGCATCTCCAAGGCCACCAGACCTCAGTCCATGTTTTTTGAATTCATTATTATCGGTCGCACTGCCTTTCAGGACATCTAATGAGCGTTTGTCTTCCACTTTTTCTGGTTGTCTCAACCAAAGTTTCCTTCGGTCATTTGCTCACTGTACTCCACTTCTATCAGTATCTCTGGGGGTGCTATCAGTGTGTCTTTATGTAGGCCTGTGCTGTGTGACTTTGCCTCTCATCAGGGTCCAAAAGATTGAGCTTTTTTCTCACAAACAATATCTTCTCATTGAAATTATTTTCTGAGAGGAAACCGAGTTACCACAACCTGTGGTTCACATCCGTGTTTGAATGTTGCACTGGGTTTTGGTTTTGCTTCCAAAACCCCCACCCCACCCTGCCCCTGGTTAATTTAAACTTTTAGGCGCTAAAATCTGATTTGTTAGGTTTGGCCACTACTACTTACAACTACTTGGTTATCATAAGGAAAAGATTGTAGTTTGCATTAAAAAGCATCCCTTCTTGTCAGTATTACTGCGTGCTGAAAAATGACACGTTGGGAGTGACAGCCCTGTCTAACTAATGCCATAACCAGGCACATCACGCACCACTGCCAAAGGACACCTTGTGCCTAACTGAAACATCTCTGACAAACAATATTTAAGCACACGAGCACTGTTTTTATTTTCTGCACAACTGTATGGATGGAATTTTAAGTTAGAGAGGGACCCACTTAATGACAGGCTGTTGCACGATGTTTATGTGATTGCAATAATAAAAAAAAACAACAAATGCCATGGCTTACCTGCTATTATTAAAGAGGAGTCATCTCGAAGTTCAAATGAAATATTGTGTTAAATCGTTGCCAGCAGTTTTCTTCCCTGTGTGAATCACAGCTTATTTACTTTTAAAGCTCCTCATTTGTGGCAGAAGAAATCCTACTGTGGCAACGATCCACAGCTGTTGTCAAACTGCTGACGACACCAGAGCCCACAGGACAAGTCACCTGGCAGTGGTGAGTGTTATGAATGCATTAAAATAAAGGAGTTCTGTGAGCATATTTTCAAAAAAAAACATATTCAACTTTTAGGAAACCTGCCACCTCCAACACATTGTGTATCTCGCCTTTAGATTGTTCACAGCAAACAGAGCCTAAATAGTAAATATCTCCATGTAACCCATAAGCAGTAGAACAAAATCATGTCCCTGCTGGATCTGAGAAATAACTGAATGAGATGATTTGTAGGATTGTGCTTAGTCTCTACATATGTCTCTATATAACACTCTTCAGCAGCTGTATACATAAAAATACACTTAATTATTTTAACACAACTAAACAAGTAATCAATTTTAATAAATCAAAGAAAACCATTGATTTACACATATTTACTGCTGTGGCACAAACTAGTGCATAATACATCCAGCAAGGAGACAAGCCAGCAATTAAATAACAGAGTAGGTTTGTAAAATCCTAAAATTGATGGTGAAATGAACAATGTGATAAAAATGACAGATGAAAATGTTTCGGCTCAGATGGATGCTGTAATGAAGTGCGCTCGTCCAGTTTATCATAAATAAAGACTAGAGTACCAGGATTGCCACTGAATCCAATCACTGAATTAAAACTTGCCCATTTCACGGGAATGCCGTCTGCTGGATTAAGGAGGAAGATCTGGGTTTACACTTTCTCTTGGAATTTAGTGGAGTCAATTTATCTTTTTGTCATCAACATGATAAAAATATGTCACTTGTAAGAACTAGATTGCCAGGTTTTTATTTTCAGTAGGTTTTCACTGTGGAAGTGTATTCTGACTTAAAAACCTTTTGAGTTGAAATTATGCTCAGCGTTTTCTCCATTTAGTATGTTTTTCAAGAAATGTGATTGGCACATCAATTTAAGAGTTAACACTCTTCAAACACCATTCACTTCCTGATTGTGTATTGATAAAGGTCTGTCTGCACTGGGAGCTGTTTCGGGGCTCTCGAGCACTTGGCACTCACCTTCTTCAAAGTTTGAATTCATAACTCCTAAATAATTGAGACGTTACTGACAGCCAGGCTATGTTTCACATGCACCACTGTTGACAATTTTGATATTGTAAGTTCTGCCACTTCTTAATTTTTGATTGGTCTGTGAAAGTGAATTAATGAGTGCAGCGCAGAAAGATGGTACATTCAGCTGCTCCCTTATTTTCTGAGAGTTTTCCAAAGTCACTTTATCCAGGATTGGGAGCAGCACTAATAGTGCTGGGTGATCCCATCCATCCATCCATCCGTCCATCCATCCATGAGTCCGCCCATCCATCCACCTTCTGCCGCTTATCTGTATTTGGGTCACAGGGGCAGCAGTCTAAGCAGAGAATCCCAGACCTCCCTATCCCGGGCCACCTCTTCCAGCACATCTGGGAGGAAAAATGAGGTGTTGCTAAGCCAGCCAAGAGATATCATACCTCCAGTGTGTCCAGGGCCTTCTCCTAATAGCACATGTCTGAAACACCTTGCCTTGGAGGTGTCCAGGAAGCGTACTCCTCAGATACCCACACCACCTCAGCTCCTCCCTTAAACTGCCACCATATCATAGTGGATGGTTTAGATGGTTTGGATGGTTTGTGTTTGGCAGGGTCACCCAAGTCAAATTGGTCCTGGGCCGAACAAATTCCCAGCTGTTCAGAAGGCACCTATTCAGTTTTCTTTTCCAAAATTGTGTTTTTGTTATAAGTATTTATTTATTTATTTTAAAGTTCGTTTTGCCAGCACCTAAAACAATTAGCACCCTGGGTATGGCATTGTGTTCACGTTAAAATGTGCCACATAATTGCAACTTAATAAGCAGGCTAGCTCGTCAGCACTACCACAGACAGATGTTATCAGAGTGCGACCACTCTAGTAACATCTGTGATTTGATTTGTGATTTGAATGAGTCAGAAATTATCAGCAGCATTAACTAACAAATCAACAGTCCTAAGATGAAAATTTGTTCAAAATACAATATTTAATCAAGATCATATCGGGTAGTGTTAAAAGAATTCACTGTATGTAAATTTGTTTTGACGCAATGCTTCAGCTCATATTGTCTGTCTGAAATAGTGTATTTAATAGTGTTACTACCTTATGTTATCACTGGGGAAATGATCTGTTTCAGTGGATTAGGAAGCTGTGTTTGGAAAAGTGAGCTGACCTCCTCCACATGCACCACAGTTTCAGGTTTTAGGGAGTAAATGACCATTATTATTTCAAATGGTGATCAGAAATACATCAAATCTAATTACACCCCTGTCAGCTCTGGTAGTGCCGCTGATCATTTGTGAGTAATAAGCCCAACGTGATAGTTACGTAGCACGGGCAATGCGCTAATGGGTGAGCGGTTATTTGCAAACATATAAGATTGCCTGGTGTTGCTTACTACACCGACCTCCTGCCAGAGCTCAGCGGCATCTTCTAATGATTTTTCCACTCTTAGGCAAATTTGTTTGGTAGAAAGAGATCAATATTACTCAGAGGTAAGGTTTTTTTTCTTTTATTATCCATCTTTCTAATACTCATTCAAAGAGGGATAAAATACATTATGTAAAAGCCACCATGTTTTCTATGCTTAGAGTAGTTACAATAGTTTCTTGATGTGAGAGTGACATTTCCAGTTTTGATCCCATTTTTGAAAAAGCTGATTACAACGCAGGAGCACACTTTTATGACAAGGCTCAGTACACTGCAGTCTAGCAGCATAGCTAGATGAACTACAGTAACATCTTTCATAGATGCTTTGAAGTATGAATAAATGGGTGCTGAAGGTGGAATGGCCAGAGTTATGCACACCAAATGGGTTCCACACTGTTTGGATTCAGCTTATGTGAGTAATCAGGTTACAGTGGGCGCATGTAAACAGATTATCTGATTTCCAAAAAGCTCTTTTTGTTTGGTTGTTTTTCTTTTGAATATGTCATCTACAGCTCATCTTCTTTGTGAAGACCCTTTTGAATCAGTGGCACTGGTCACACCAAATGAACACATCTCGTTCCAGTACTGCGCATGATAATTACTGTGCATATTCTCTGTGAGGCCAAGTTTTGATACCCAGTAAAAAACAATTCTAATATCTACACTCCATACAACTCCCTATAAAAGTAACAACAAACAGGTTGGTGTGTTTGTTTCTGCTGCAAGAGAAAACTAGTGCAACAGAGTGTAATTTCATTCTATTGAATGACAGCATCTTATAAACTGATGTTAACGGCTTCAAAATTCATTTGCCTAATGTGTGTTTTTTTTTTCTTTGCCACTGTAAATCAAAAAAAGACCTCTGTAAATTATTCAGTGCCATTTGGTTAAAAGTGAATCCCCAAAGATTTGATCCTTGCACGCTGCCTCCTTTGAGCTTATTTTTCAGAAACAACAGAAGCTCTGTGCAGCAGCGATGTTTGATTTCAGCTTTGATGGTGCAACAGTGTGGTGAAATTGCAAATAAATACACTCAGACCCTGAAATGAAATGTAAATGTTGCCTGGCTGAATCAAAGCACATATGAGTTTATTTTTTTCTTACAAACATCACACGTATGCAGCGATGTAATGACTGTTTTAACCGCTAGCCTTTGGCTCCCTGTATTTATACAGGAATTAAGTGGGGATTAACTGAGGTGAATGTGTTTTGTTGATTTCAAGTTGAATTTGAAGTATGTCTGTGTTGTCTTTGTTTTTGTTTTTTTAACACCATTTTGGAACTTTGCTTCCTTTGACTTGAGGTCTTTTGACTTTAAAACAATGTGCACCTAAAAATCTCCTCATCGCGCTTTGTTTTGGGGAGTTTGAAGACAAAAAGACATTTGAAAACAAAGCTGTTACCATTCCAACTGAATATCTTAGGTTTACTGAAGCTGATACTCCAAGTTCTATTAACTTGGTGATTTTAAAATGTGTTATTCTACCTATGTTAAGTCACATTTTTTCAAGCAGCAGAGACTCTTACGCTTTTAAGCTGAACCCATTTAAGATGATTTACAGACTGGATCCTGGGGCTTCAGCCCCATAAGCCCTTTAAATAATCCAGCAGCAGCCACGATTTCTCTCATTAAGGAAAACCTTTATTGATTTCACAATCTTTTGAAAATCATTGCCCTTCAGCTGAATCTTACAGCTGAAAGTTCCCACGTAATTTAGATGAACAGTAGATAGCTTAATTAGTCAATTTTCCAGAAGACTCCAGGCAACAATACAATAAAATAATATTTTTATAGCCTTAAAAAGGAAGCACGGTGAGGTGTAAATGGGGAAATACATATTTGCTATACAAATAGAAAGTCATACTTTTTATAGTGCTAGCCACTGTACACGGTCTCCAGTGTAGTGTTAAAATATATTGGAATATCAATGTTTTCTTCTTGGAGCTAAAGATGCCTCCATTCCCTCAAGCAGCTTGATTCCCCCGGTCAAAGAAGGAAAATAAAAACTTAAGTTAGGGTGTTGTTGTTGTTTTTAGGGGGGAAAAAACACGCTTTGATGTATAATACAAATCCATTTGGGACGTGTGCCTGGGTTTCTTTAACACGACTGTTAAAAAAAGACACATTTTGAGAGATTTTAGACCATCTTTGGAACAATTATGTTAATCTCAGTGACGACAACTGAAAACTTGGAAAAGAAGAGGTTACTTACAGACTAAAGCTGACACTGGATGAGCACGGTGGCATGTTTAAAAGAAGATACTTAAATAAATCCTACTTAAAATGCTACATTTGTGATATCTGCATCCTGACGCAAACAGGACTGTGCCCCTGGAAATGTGTAGCTTGCTGCCAAGAAAAAAGGGTGCCTATAGCTGTTAAAGGGAATTTCTTTAAGCAATTTATTTTAAGGGTGAAATAATAGCGCCATTAGCAGCAGTGTCTCACTGCTCTGTTTTATTCTTCAAGACACTGATGAAGGTCAAGCTTAAATAGCTCCAGCTCCCTGTTTCAGCCTGCGACTCACAGCTTAGCCACAGCTCTGGGAACTGGCTCACACAAAAGACTTACCCCACAATGCTGCTGGCCTAGATAGACACACCAAACATACAAAAGGGTGGCTGTGCTAATTGAGAACAGATCTTCCCTACATTGACAATTCCAAAATAAAAAGGGTTTGCCTGTCAGCCAAAGAAAGTACTGAGAGACATCCTGTCAATATTTGCCAACACCAGCCTAATACGCCAAGTTAAGAGATTAAGCTGAAGATGCTGCTGACACTAAGACGAATGGGTGGCCCAAATCAATGAAATTCATCCTCACAACACAACATGAATAACTGTACAGCTGTTCAGTCTGTGTGGCACCACGCACGTTTGTGTCGTCACAGAGTTCAAGTCAAAGCACTGTGATGCCAGCAGTTTCAGACGAGCAGTTTTCCTGCCCTCAAATAGACATTAGGAGGATTTATTTACAGGTGAGGTATGTTAAGTTTGAGATTTCCTTTCCTCTTTGTAAATTGATTTTCCATTTCCATTTAAGAAACAACTCATAAGCCATCTTAGCTCTGCAAGGATGTCAAATCCTCACACTTGGTGTCCCGGTTACATCCGTTTTTGAACATAAGCTCTTTCAAGTGAAATTAATCAATCTCTTTATCACTTGGGTAGTGTCATTACCCAACCACAGAGTGAGAAATGAAAGTGCTAATCGCACAGCAAGTGGGGCTTTTGTGTGGCAAGGCCAAATTTTCCTCCTCAAGCTGCTTTGGAAAATGTATTTTCAATTGAATTGGTGAAGCGAACAAAGGAGGAATTGTGAGTTTTGCTCAAAATTCTCTCCGAAATAGAACAGCATCCGCTTTCGGTACAGTTTTCCAAAAGGTGATTAATTTACAAAAATGTTAATAATTTGCATATAAATTACCAGGTGGATGAATCCAACATGTTGTAGCAGATATGAAACACAATTCAGGTGTGTGTCCACGCATGTGTGTATGTACGCATGTGTGTGCGTGTGTGTGTGCGTGCGTGTGTGTGTGTGTGAATAAGGGATTTGTACCAAACCTTTCAACTAAGAACTCACAGCTCAGTGCACAGCATGCTTTTCCTTTACTACAATGTCCACTGGACATAACTCCACTAAACATGTCAGGAAGACAATTCTTATGCCTCAATATCTTAATAACTGTGTCACTCTACTGTAACAATCATAGCCCTGCTTGTCATTTTGGGACTGTGAGTGAATAGTATGGGGAAAAAACAGTATTATTATGCTCTCTGCCCCAGGCATTTGAGCCTGCAGGCTTGATGATGTCCAACTGCAGCCCAGAATTCTCTCCCCACAGCACTGAAAACGAATGTGTGCTTCCACGT
This sequence comes from Bujurquina vittata, assembly GCA_015106715.1. Lineage (NCBI taxonomy): Eukaryota > Metazoa > Chordata > Actinopteri > Cichliformes > Cichlidae > Bujurquina > Bujurquina vittata. The sequence continues at coordinate 9,558 of VUQK01015431.1, forward strand.
GCAGCACATCCCGCCATGATCCTCAGCAGGTTCAAAGAGATTTGGCTTGTTAAATTATCACTGGGAATAAAATCATGTTATTTTACCTTTTAGACCATGCCAGCAGAGCAGCTAAGTTCAACTGCATATCTTAATTTGAGGATGAGTCAAAATGGGACCTTTATCAACACATTTGTAACACGGTAGAATGAATAAGTATTTTACCTGTTTTCCATGAGAAATGATGGTCTCTAGGATACGTGTTGTCTGAGTGGACAGAAATGGAAAAGAGACACAAGAGGAGGAAGAGGCTGACGTAGTTCCCAGCTTGCCGTGTCCAGGCAATGACCCCAAAGTCATCTTTCAGAGTCATAGTCCAGCCCATTGCTTCCTCTCTTACTCCTGCGGGAGAAAAATGAAATTCATCATCAACTCATTCATAAATATGATCAGAAACCTGGGCCAGAGAAACCAGAAGAAGAGATCGTTAAAGCAGGTAAAAATGGGGAAAGCAGAGAGTATCACTCAGACATTCAGGCTGCTGTGTTTAAAAAAAAAGGTCCCACTGAAGCCTCCACCCCAGAAATCTAATATTTGGTGTCACTTTCCAAAGTGCATCACACTTTGGATGGCAGCGCTGGATGGATTGCATTTGATTTTTTTAAATGATGTTATTGCTGTTGTTGATTGTGATACTTTGCCGTCTTCTCCACCTACATAGATCAAGAATAATTAGACAGAGTGGCATGAGTAGGACTGCAAACAAGTACTGATGGAAGGGGAGGATTTCAGCTTGGAGTAATACAGGGTATTAGTACCTTTTTATTGCAGCTCATTTATTCCTATCTCCTGCTACTGGGATTCGTGTCCTAGGAGTGTTAAGGATTAGTCCTGGATTCACTAGGCCTCTAATTGTGTTGCACCAACAGCAAAATTAATGAATATGAAATTAAATCTGTAACACCTGATGCTTTGAGAGACTGGAGTTCATGACTGCAGTGATTCATTTTCCAAAAACAAATTTTTGCCACACTGTAGCACTTGGGTATTGAGAGATTTGTTATTATTGACTTATCGTCCCACTGAGCTCCCCTGCAGTTTTTTGACATTCTGCACTCGTGGAACAATGAGACAAAAGCAATTTCTGTTACACGACTTTAGCAAAGAATTTGGTTTTAATACCAAACGGTGGGAATTTATTGCACATAAACAATAGCAAAACTATTTCAAATTCATGCAAGCTGAGGTATATGAGCTGGTGATCCACACATGTATCCACGCAAATACTTACTCAGAGTTTATTTTTATTTCAAAGTCAGATTTAACTGTCAGAAAATGTAATCAGTGCTAGAGTGAAAAGCATTTTTCTAATCTACTGAACATGAGTGTGAACAAGTTTTTTAATTTTCTTTTGACATTCCAGATCACTACAATACCGAGAGTTTTCTACACTTTGTCTCAATAATATATGATAGTAAGTATCATAGAGAGTATCTAATGCTAGATTAACTTCTGAGAGGCAGCAGCCATTGGAGATTTAAGATTATTTACACATGGTGTGCCTGTGAAAGCGCTGGCAGCTGAATTATTTTTGCTTGATTTCATTCAGGGAAATTAGATTTTGACTTTGCTGCTTTAGCTATGTTTTGGTGGGGGGGAAATTTGTTTAATGAGAAAGAAATGCTTGAATGGAGATGGCTTGGTGCCCAGAAGTGGGCTGCCAGATGCACAGTTTTTGATGGACTGTCCAATTCTCCTCTGGCCTTGATGAGTTATTCTATAGTCAAAATGGTTTGCTCTTTTTTTGTGCCGGAGGGTTCAGGCCCAAGGGTATGGCAATTCAACATATAACTATTGTTTGTATCCATTCTCAGGACCAATCTGCCTCATGGGGTTCTGTCAGGCAAAGAACAGCGAGTGCTCCCCGCCTCTCTCTCCATCTCTTTCACATTCTCCTTTAAATAACTCATACACTCTGAAGATAATGTATTCACAATTTTTATTAGAACTGCCTTTGTCTCACATTTTTTGATGGCTAGAAGATGTGTTCTACTTGGATGAGTGAGCAGACCCGTCTGGCACTCACAGAGCCATATGCCAATTAGACACCTCTGGTTGCTGATTACTAGCCGTTCTCTTGGGCTGCTCTGCTCTGGAAGCCATACCTGACTGCACCTATATTACATCCTCCCTCCAGCCACTCTAATTTGACTATGCACAGGACGAGCAGCACTCTTCATAGGCTGACAGACCATGTCACAAGTGATTGGAAAACATGGTCTTGAACACAAACAAGCGATGGCGACAAGCATGACCCCAAGGCATGCCTGTTTTACAAAAAGGCGGGCAGTGGAGATTACCCTAGTGTCAGATATCTTTACGAGATTTAGCAGCAATTCTGCTCACACTTGCGCTCATCCACCCTGTGCATCGCAGGATGAGGAGGAGTAATACAAGCTATCCTGAAAATCTTAAAAAAGAAAAGCTCTTAAGCTGCTAAATATCTGGGTCAAAGGAATCATGCCAGGCTCTCCGTGGCCGCAGAAAACCTGGCAAACAGCAGCATGGCTCAGATGCTGGTGTGAGTCTTATTAGATACTCCACGATCTGATGGAATGCAATCTGCTCGTCTGTCTCCTGTGGTCCTTGTTTGGGGCCCACTCATTGAATTCAGAGAGAAAAACCCTGCAGCTAGCATAAGGGAGCAGATGAGCAACACTCTACAACCCTCCCTTTCACAGGTGGTCACAATAATTAATGTTTGATTAGATGTTTCCAAATGAATGGCAAAAGCTAATTTGCTATGCCAAGGCTCTGAACAATCACCATGCGATCCTCCAGCCTCTCTTTAAATAAGCCAAACACCCTGTTCTGTCTGGAGTGAAAACAAAGGCATTTGATCCCAGTCTGTTTACCAGAGATGCCACCCTCTTCTCTGGATTTCCTCATAATTATGTAGCCAAGCAGCTCATTCTCGCTTCAGATTCTCAGCTTAAACTCCCATCTATATCACTGTGCTCTTCTTTGTGTGCCCCATCCAGCAGATTCAGGTTACCGCAGCTGCGAGTATTTTTTCCACGTTGCAGCGCATGTAATTGTTTTTGATTGGGTTTGGCAATGTAAAAACGGAAATCCATCCTCATGCAAAGGAGCTGATTTTTGCAGATGTTTTCCTTGGCAGAAATGACCATGACAGCATTGAAAGAATCATGAATGCAAAGCACAACACATTTTTTGTACTCCTTTGATGAGCCAGGGCTTATTTTAGCAGTTGTTGTCTCTGTTTCAGTATAGATGGAAGAATGTTGCACTGCATTTGATTGTTCAATCCCTATGATACCATACGTTTTATTCTATTGAGAACTATAACAAAGACAATGTCACTATTTTATTGGCTGGATGGATGGTGACAGCTCCATAATAGAAAATGAATTTATTGTTTCCAAAAGGTCTGGCTTTTTTTGAAAAAAAAAAAAAAAAAAAATTTTTTTTTAAAAAAATTCTGTCTTTTGCACACATTAATTTTTTTTTTGTCTGAAATCAC
>VUQK01015431.1:23321-38532 GCA_015106715.1 Bujurquina vittata
TATAGCTAAATCTCATTTGCAAGAGAAAGTGGATTGTGATTGTGATCATGCTTTAAGCCTCCTTCAGAATAAATAGGAGGGACACTGCAAATTTTAAAATGTATTTTCTCACAAAAGTTTGATTTGTTTAACTTTTTTTTGTGGCGTGTGATTTGTACAGTACAATGTGATTACTGTCAAGTTATTTGTTTACATCCTGTTCCATCTTTTTCTGGGTTTATTCATAAATATTTTTTTTATTGGGTCGTGTTGGGTCTATCTTTGTTCCAGTGCACAGGGATTGTTTATATAATTGTGTACACAAAAGTGCAGAAACCATGGTGCATATCCATAAATGTATTCACATTTTCTATGATTTGTTGTAGAAATAACATTCACATTGGCTAATCAATCAATTTTTTAGGCTAATGTTGTACATGGGCTAATGTGATATTTCATAAACCAGCGAGATGCCGCTCGCATTGTTAACATGTTTTTACCACTCAGTCTGTCAGAACATAACATTTTTCTTTGTTAACACACTGTGCATGTAGAAATAAAGGATTAGGCCTTGATAAATCAGTCTGATTGATAAATCATTTTTAATATCAGCATGGTGGTTAGCACTGTTGCCTCACAGCAAGAAGGAACTGGGTTCAAATCCACCATCTGGCCGGGACCGTTCTGTGTGGTGTTTGCATGTTCTCCCAGTGTTAATGTGGGTTTTCTCACGTACTCTGGTACAGTCCAAAGACATGCAATTAGTGTGGTTAGGTTAACTGATGATTCTAAATTGGCCGTGAGTATGAATGGCTGTCCGGCTCTCCCTGTTAGTGACCTGTCCAGGGTGTACCCTAAATCTTGCCCTATGGTAGCTGGGATAGGCTCCAGCCTCCCTACAACTCTGAAAAGGATAAGTGGAAGAAAATGGATGGAGGGATTTGGTATTAAGAATTGTGGAATTTTAATACTGCTAATACGGACAACCACAAGATCTAATTAACTAATTGGTCTGGAAAGAGTGGTGAAAAACTGCAGTCACGCAAAACCAAATTAGCTTTGTAGAAATCTAATCAAATAAAAGTAAAAAATAAAACATAGTGTAATTATTTACTGGAATAATGTTATACAAGCTGCTACTTCAAATAATCCATTTAGTCTAGCAAACATATCATTCTGAAATATCAGTGTATCTTCTGGCACACTATCATTGGATCGTTCTGGATGAGCTGCATCCGGCTCTTGAGTACAACCCAGCTATAAACAGAAATTTGCAGAAGAGTATATACAGTCATGTGAAAAAGAAAGTTTTCATAGGACTCTCTGGAGAAGAGCCCAGTAACCCTTACAATTTCCATGGGAATTAGGAGAGTAAGTGGCAGTCAGGTGCCGCAAAAAAATACACTTCATTTGCTGATCTTCAGAAGGTCTGAGCAGTTTGCTGGTCTGGAGCATTCAGGTGTGTGTTAATAAAATGCCACAGTCTTCCCAGAATTAGACCGACCATCTATCCGTCCATCCATCCATCCATCCGCAGTGGTCGAGGTGTGACATTTGGGGTTGTTTTGCAGTCACAAGACCTGGGCACCTTGCAGCCATTGAGTCAACCACAACCTCATCTGTATTTAAAAGTATTCTATCTGACAGCTAAAGCTTGCACAACAGATCAATGAGCAAATCTACGACAGGATGTTGAAGAAAAAGAAAAGAATCGCGGTGTTGCAATGGCCCAAAGTCCAGAACTCAACTTAATTGAATTGCTGTGGTGGCAACTCTTTAAGAGAGCCATGCATAACTAAAAACCGCCACACCTCAATGAACTGAAGCAACATTGTATGGAAAGGTGGGCCAAAATTCCTCCACAGCAATGGGAGAGATTGATAAAGTCATACAGAAAACCATTTCAAGTTACTGCTGCTGCTGAAAGTGGTTTTACAAGCTACTGAATCACGAGATATGCCTAGCTTTCCACTGGAAAGTATTCTTCTTCATGACCGTAACTTATTAACCAGACAACAAATATAATAAATAAGATAACCACCTATTGTAACTATTTAAACGGAACAGAAAATTTTATTTATTTATTTATTTTTACATTTACTAATTGTGCATACAAAAAACCCACACCACATTAGTACAACCTCTTTTTTTTTCATCCTGTCACTGTGGTCCAAAAAAGATTTTCCCATACACAACTATTCAAAGAGAAAAAAAACCTTTAAAACTATGAATACACAAGATTTCTAAAGGAACACTATGATTCTTCAATGCTATCATTCTCAAGTTTGTGGCTGCAGGGAGTCATCTAGCTTGGTTTGCAAACGTCTTGGAGATGCATTCAGAGCTAAAGAAAGTGCCCAAAGGCATATATGTTTATACTTTTTTGGTGTATGAAGCAGATGTGGAACTTTGATAGAAATGTCATCTTTGAAGGCAATATTCAGTTTATGACAAGCATAAAGCGATGGTCTCCTGCAGTTTCTGCGCTGCGGCAGCTGCAGATCAACTCAATTGTTTTGCTCCATTGTAACACAGTTTTTCCCGGAGTTTATAGTTTACATTATACCAACTGTGACTTGAAATATAGATGTTAGATTCAACTCATTGTGCACACAACAAAATGATCTTTCCAGATTACTCATCCAGAGACGAGCACGCAGCCAGAGACCAGCGCTACCATTAGGCAATGTGTGTCTTGCTCAAAGACACAATGCAGCGCTGGGGCAGCGGCTCGAACCGGCAGCCCTCTGGCTGCAAGGGGAGCACCTACCCACTGCTCCACTTCCACTGCTACAGAAAACAAAAGAAAGAAATAGTATTGCACAAAAGACAATGCCTTTGCTGTAATATGTTATAAATACATGTATATTATTAACTTATACTTTGCTTGTAAGATTGGCTTAGCTAGTCCTACTAGCTAGTCCTACAACTTGATCCTCAACGCGCCAAAGACAAAGGAGCTGATCCTGGACTTCAGGAGACTAAGATCCTTCGTCCAGCGCCCGATCACAATCAGCGGCGAGAGAGTGGCCACGACATGACCTGGACCGTCAACACCACAGCAACGGTCAAGAAAGGCCTCCAGAGGCTTCACTTCCTGGGGTGTTCCACCTTCATCTTCACATCCACTTGCACATCCACTATGCCATCATTATTTATCCTATTTACTTGTATATTTTTTTAAATATATTGTAAAAAAATTCTAATTTCTATTTGTATTCTTTTATTTATTATTTCGGCACCTGGAGGATTGCGCCAACAAAATGTCATTGTTTTGTGCAATCACAATAAAGATGTCTTATCTTATCTTGGAACAGAGTATACCCACAAACTACGTACACTTTGTAACTAAACCCACTAACTATTATTTTTGATATTGTCATTTGCAAAATGGCTTTAGGGCTAAAAACACAGCAATCTAATTAAGTTTGGCATTCAGTGAGCATGATAAAGTCTGACTGATTTTCCACAGCTGCTATGCTTACCCCATGATCTGATGAAGACTGCACTGCAAGTCGTGACAGAAGATGGAATGGCCAAATGGCCTCATGCAATTCAGATTCATACTTTTTCACAGCTGAGTCTCTTTCCATTTTTAATTTCCAACATGAAATTAAGAGTTACAAAATTTTATTTAGGCTCAGCTTGGGCTTTACTTTCCATGTGGGGCTTATGTGTTCCAAATTAGTCAAATGACAATCACCAGGAAAATTACCAGCTCGTTCCTTCCCTGTTTAAGAATGTACACCCTCACTCCATATTTCAGAAGGTAAATAAAAAGTAGAAAAAGCATACTTGAATGGCATTTGGCACTAATTAGCATGCCCATGATGCCATTGCATCATACTTGCATCCTGCCTAGTGTCAGCTGGGTTCACCCCGTTTGTTTCTTTTCTGTGCTCGTATATTTTTCCAAAAGTTCCAGTGAAGCTATTCTCTTTTTCTTAGTGGATGTTTCTGCTTTCAGAAAACAGAACACGTATGCAGCGACTCAAACAGCCCTTTAAGACTATATTTCTAGCTCGTTGTCAGATCCAATTTCCAACCAGCCGGCCTGCACTGTTAGAAAGACTCTTTTTTTTTTTTCTTAACCATGACATTGTTTGATAAAATCCGTACGCAAATAACTAAAGATGTTACACTGTGACTTTGACTATATTTACATATAAAATGACGACTAAAGAGAAAGGTTATTCACAGTTCAACTGAATGTACTGCTACCACTTAATACGATCTGGTAAGCAGAGTATAAGTAGAAAAATAGAGATGTGTCAGCTGCTGGAGTTTAGTGCTGTTGTACGCTCTTCTACAGAAAGCAGTTAAGGTTGGTCTGAGAAAAGTTTCAAACTTGGCAACAATGAGAAGAACTTATGAGCAAATATGACCAGACTTTCATGTGGACACAGAAGGAGAGAGCAGGAATGTCTGACCACAGCGTAAAAGAGAAAAAATGGACTGATGTGGTTCTGCAGAGGTAACGGCCTCTACTATAATGCAACGCTTTTGTCAATCAATGTACTGCCCAGAGCTAGAAGCCCAGTGTTGTGTCTTATCTTTTCATAATGATTCATGACAAAAAAAATGCTAATATTAAAAAACAAATAAATAAATAAAACATTATGGACAGGGCTCAGAAGTGACTCTCTTTATTCCGGGCCTCTTCAGTCTTGTACTAGTCACAATGTGCAAAGCACTTGGTTTGACAGGCAGCTGTCAGCCTTTTATTCTGTGTGTAAAACTGGGTAAGGGATAAGGAGGAATTGCTGTAATTCAATTCAGAAGTGCTTTGACACAGAGAAATATGGCTTAGGTCTAGCTTAAGGGAAATGACAGTGAATAAAACTGCTAAACCTAGCAGCTTGTTGAGCCAAGCATACAATAAAGAAACCTTACATCAGCACTACTGCGCATTTCAAGGGCAGAAAAGAACAACTGACATCTTCATATATGATGCTACACTGAACTCGGGTTATTGTGATATTGTAAAGGATAAACCTCAGAGATGTGTGCTATTGCAGTATTGAAAGTGTTGGTATAAAACATTACTTTAAAGATATATATATATATATATTACATTCGTTTCAACGTGATATTGACAGCTAAAATTAGTTATTTTTCAACCTAGAATTAACATCAAATGTTAAAACTATGCAACATAACAGCATAGCTGAAAGATGTACAATACTTTATGATAGCCAACAATGGATAATTTTATGATTTGGTAATGTGGAAGAAGATACAGCCAGTATCTATCCCTGGTGTGGGAAAATCAAGAGAAACTTCACTTGGCCTGCTAGAGATTAGGATTTAGGAAGGGGTACACCAATTCTACTCCAAGAAAGGCCGGTTATTTCCCCCCCCCCCACCGTTTATGCTTCATGCTACAAAAATAACATTTATTGTATTTGCTGTTGAGATTTGTACAAAGTAAAAAAGACACACAAAGAAAGGATTCCTTTAGTTAATCCGCTGAGTGCGAGCCTAAAGGACAGAAACTGAATGCTAAACAAAATCGAGCGTTTTCAGTGTGACAGAATGCAAAAAATGAAACATCAATACAGCATTGTTTTGATATTATACTGGAAGAATGAACATACACGCAACTATTTCATACTGTATTACGACTGGCAATGCAACTTTAAAATGACCTTTACTTTTTCATTTCACATAATGAACATGTGTGCAATGATTTAACGAGATGTTAAAATGCAATAAGGATGGGAAGTTGTATCAGCTTGCGCTTGCATTCATTATCTGATGAAAGAATTTAATAAGTCACAATGCACTGATAAGAACATAACCTTTGTATGAGATATTACGAATCGCTAAGTCGCGTCATCTTTAAATTAGCTGAATTTCTTGCCAAATAATAACGAAACATTCTTCTACAAAAGGACAGAGCAGGTGAATAAGATGTACAGGAATGCTCCAGGGTATCACAATGGACAGTTTAAAATACAAAAGGGAGATCATTTACAACCTGATGAATTTGTTTAATATAATGCATAATGTATTTCAATCCTTTAAAAAACATTTAGCTATATTTCTTGATTTGATGATTTTTGGAAAGGTAAATCTTTATACCTTACAGCCTTATAGCTTTTGGCAACAGAAAAATGTTGTCAACATGACCTCAAGTCAGAAAACCGAAACGATTTTTAGCTGAGGAAATGTAGCATCTCTTGTTCTCAGTCTGGAAGCTACAACATAAGGTCAATCACCAAACACAGCTTGTACGGCGCTTGTTTTCAGTTGACATACATTTTTAAAGTAGGTCATGATCAAGCATCTAAGAATTTCATTTGGGAATCAGGCTGAAAAGGAAAAAAAAGGATTAAAATATTCCCACGTCAGACTTAGAAATAACAACTTGGGGGTCCAACTGCACAGCACCATATGGGACGCATCCATAAAAACACACCAAATCTGCATCTCCAGTTCATCTCAAACCAGGATTCCCCACAACGTCATAACTCCTGGTTTACAATACAACCAGAATTTCATAGGCTCTTTCATCAAAGCAGCTACTGTTGGAAAAAGAACCTCTGAATGGCGGTGACACAATACAGAATCAGTTTCAAGTGGCCAAACAATGCCTGCAATAACTGCACTGTGTTCAATGGGATTGTGGCTCTGTGATTCATAAAACGGCCTCTCTGATCTCCTGCCAGTGATCCATGAAATCTTTTTTGAATCCTCAAACATAAATAGAGCTCGGAGGATAATTCTTGGTGCTCTGAGGTGTGAGCACTGAGATGAATGGCTATGCTATTGCTGTCTTCCGAGATAGGACACCCACCACAAAGATCAAGCGAATAAAGGTGAGAACACAAAATTGTGTCGTACACATAAACCTTTAAATGAATCTATAAAAGTAATTAAGAGATAAAAAGAAATATTATTATTATGATTGTGTACTGAAGAGTTTTACAGGACAAGGAAAGCAGACTTTTAACTTTTAGGTATACCTGCGTACCAAAAAAAAAAGTCAATTTTAGTATTACTTATGTAAAAAGATAACAATTGACTAACATGTCTGCTTGATGGAAGGTGTAACACCGGAGGGGGTGAAAAACTTTCTCCAAATACTGTATATATGATCAGACAGGGGCTGTGCATCAGCAGAGCGCTCTGTCTGACCTTCCCTGCTGTTGAGCCCATTACGCTTCAATTAACGACAGCAGCCTGCTGCGACCAGCAGGAACAGCTGCTCAGCCCACATGGCGGTAATTCAATGAGAGTCACAGACAGGGGGACATAAAACTTGATCTACCAATCAGACACACCAATGCACAAGGGGATACAAATTTACTCTGCTGTATTGGGCCTTGAGACAGGGGAGTGAGAAGCATGACCTGGACACTGAGCCTCTCGCAGTACGCAAGACCCAGTCGGAAATAATGCTGATCTTCAGCATATGTATAATTCAATTTCGCACGCATCAAAAATTTGATTAGTGCTACGCTTTCAGTTAATGGATACTCAAAGTTCATGTTGACCACAGAGATTCTGCTCAATTATACTTTTAGAATAGTTTGAATGACCGATTATGGTTTTGTCTTTTCAATCTCTTTTTGATGTCCAGGTACTTTTACAAAAAGGGTTACCAAATACAGAAATGTGCTAATCCAACATCCAGTGCCTTAAATGCACACAGTACACCCTCCCATGAATCAAGGGCAGAGACAGCATGCTGATGGAACAGCATTCAATAATATCCATGTCTTTATGTAAGAATTGATTAAAAAAACATTCCTATTTCATAATGGAGGAACACATATTCTTTGTGTGCTTCATCTACTAACTTCTCTTTAATGGATGTGCTGGACTTGCTGCTTAGTTGCCTTCTCAACACAAGGCTATAAAACTATTACAGTGAAGCAAACTGCAGGTGCGCATGCAGGGAAGACTTAAAGAGCATCATAAGGAATATGATACCTAATGTTTTTTATGGGTTATCTGTGTATCTTAGGACCCAAATGCAAAATTCAGGAGACAGGACAAAAATTCAACTTAAAGGGGACATATCATGAAAAATCCACTTTTTGAACCCTTAAATATATTTTTTTGTGTAATTTGAGTGCAGGAAATTTAAATGCATTCTCTCCTGATGCTGCAAAGATTTCTTTATATTCTTTTTGGGTCACATTTTCAGTCCGTTCAGTTTTCTCTATTCCCTGTTTCTGTTGGTCACAGTATTTGCTGTGGAACTGCTAAACAAGGGTGTGGACTTCTGGCTCACCAATTTCGTGAATGCTCTATTTTCTTTTTTTTTTTCAGCGATTTTGCAGTCCAGTTCAGTTGTGCCAAAGCTGCACGTAGACAAGTCAAAATGTTCGGTTGTTGGGTGTATTAACCCGAACGATTCCTTACATCGCCCCCCGGCACAGCCTCTTTGAAGTGTCTGGTTAAATTTTGTTTTTCTCAGAAATGCACTCGCGTCAGTGGGGAAAGTCCTCCTTGTTTCTCTGCCGGTAGCTAATCGTATCGCTGCTATCAAACTACAAAAATGACCTGACGGGGTGGAGTGGAACACGCTACGACCTGGAGGGGGGCGGGGCGTGAAATGTCTCATTCACATTTAAAGAGACCGCACCAAAACCAGTTGCTCTAAGATGCGCCTCAAAGAAGGGTCTGTGGAGCTACAGTAACGAGGAATTCAGTCCAAAGCATCGCAGTTCTACTTTATATAGACCACAAGTGAATGATTTACACATGAAAGGGAAGATTTAAAAGCGTGACATGTGCCGCTTAAATGCTCTCAGCTCAAAGGGAATACAGAAAGTCAAAAACATTTGCAGCGCGGGGAAATCTGAATACAAGAAACCTCACGAAACGCAGGGCAAGGTGACACACAGCAACAAGGGATGATGCGACAAAGGGAGACTCAGATCATAAAGACAGACGCCAGATAACGAGGGCTGATGTAACTAATCGGGAAAAAAACGAGACAATGGAAGTGAAACCTAACACAAGAGAAAGAAATAAAGCAGGAAGAGAGACAGAGCTAAACGGGGAAACAAGACTAACTTGATGCAACTAAACAAGGCAACAAAAAAAGACACAAATGGAACACAAAAAGGCCTAAATAAATATTACTAAACAACTACACACAGAGATCCAAACACAAGCAAAGACGTAGGACTTAGAAGGCAACACACAAACAGACACAAAAATATAAACAACACAAGGCATGTTAAAAAGAAACAAGGAACCATGAACCCATGAAAAACACAGTATCTCCAGATTGTGTGAAACATACTGGATGCACACTCCAACACAGATTTTTTTCGGAGAGAAATTTTGCTTCATATCTTCTTTTTTGTATGATACTGAAATCAATGAGTGACATGAATAAATTACTTAGCGGGAAAAGGCTTTGCTGGGCAATAATGAATGCTGGGGTAGGAGGAGGTGTTTTAGTAGACGTGGGTCAAAAGGTGAAAAACTTTTTCCGACATAATAACAGCTATAAAAAAAACTTGACAACCAAAAATGTGAAAAAAGAAAATATTTCTTGTTAAAGACAGGTATTTCATAATCCTGTGAGATCTAAGTCATCATCGGTGACCTTACCCCTAAGTTTTTGTTTTTTTTAATTGGTCTCCAAAGCATTGGCTATCAGTACACAAAGAAAATCATCATTCAAAATCGTACACATCAAAAAACTGTTCAGATTTTTATCAAAAAAAATCCTTCTTTGCTTTTATCCACAACACAGAGTTAGAATAGGTGGCTATGATTGTTGGTCGTCACTGGTGATAACTTAGACCTCAGAGGGTTAATCCAAGCACAAAATACCTTACCTATGAGGCTTGCATCATAAAAGGCTTGCATTTATCACACTAGGCTTCCCACACCATAATCTTTAAGCTCAAAAAGTCACCTTGAAACTTTAAGCTTATGATGCAAAGCAACACCAAATCCTGACAATGCAATTAACATGAAAAATGTGGAACAATATGTTTGTGTAGACAAGGCTTCCCAAAGTCCCCTAACAATGCCCACTCCTTATCTGTAACTTCACCAGGCGTCTCGGAGAGTGTAATTACACCAGGACCCTCCGGCCTGGGACAGTGCTGTTGGCCTGATTGGATCTCACCTTGGCTTGACCTCTTCATCCCAGGGTGACTGAACCAACTCTCTACATCTTGACGAAGAACAATGCATTAGTTAATCATCTGATAAAACCTCTAGATAAAAGTGTCCAGATCCCATTAGCGCTGGAAATAACTCTCCACTCTCTGCTGGCAGTTTTACTGTTGCTAAGGATGTAGTGTAGCACGGAGCCAGAGGGGCTTAATGAGTAACTTCTTTTGGATGCAGAGTCAGTAGAACTTGTTGAGTGGACAGACAGATGCAGATATCAAACTTTATTTTTGGAAATCTTGTCTGTGCATTTCGCAGCTGTTGGTCAACTTAGCATAATAGTCTCTGAATATTCATTTTAAATAAAAATGGAAAGTAGCAAGTTCTCTAAATTGATTTATTGGGTAAATTCCTTTCATTATCCTAGACTCGTGTCTGCAAAAGGATGTAATTTGAAGTAATGTCTATTACAGTTTTACCAAATAGAAACGAGTAACAAATTAGTAGTAGTAACAGTTGTTACTGAAAAAAGCAACTAACGCATTAATAAAATATCTTTTAATTTACAAAATTATTTGAATTAATTGTCCAAGTACAGCCTATTAAATATCCATTATAAGTTGACAGTTTTCTCCTGATTAAAATATTTAATGTTAATATCTGAGCACTCTAATTTACACTCCCACCAATTTTTCGCGCCATAAAATTACACATATGCAGTTACTAGCCAACTGGTTATTTTGTAGCCTACATAGAGAGGGTGTAAGATTCTACTGTAAATCTCTAAGCAGGTGTTATGAAGGCAGATCTAGCCTTGCTGGAATATATTGCAGCCCACGTCCTCAAGAGAGAGGGCATCGTCTGAGAACAACACAACAAATTTGAAAAGTAAAGAATGGCTTGTCAGAAATTCCTGGCTGCCAGGAGAAGTTTTGCAATAGCTACACAATTCCCTGAAACATTTACGTCATCAGACACCACTCTGACCCAACGTATATTTCAGAGGGAAAGAACAAATCTTGTAGCTTTCCCTGAGCCATGCCATTCCAAAGAGTTTAAATGGCATCATTGGGATACTGCCCAGGAATATTTAATTCCCTTCTGATGAACAACATTACAGAAATGTTAAGAGGGAATTGTGTGACATTGCTGGAATGCCAGAAATTACTGAAGAAATGTACTGCACCCATGTGTGCTCCATCTGCCAACTTGATGTAATATATGCATCCATTTTCTCAACCACTTATCCACCTTTGGTTCATGGGGAGGAAGAGGTGGGCTGGAGCCGCGCTGTCATAATGCAGGGTACAGCATGCACAGGTCAGCCATCTATCACAGGGGTTAACACTGACACAGACTGACAAGCAAACTCTGACATCCACACCTACGGCCAATTTTGATTCAATTAACCTAACAATCGTGTCTTCTGACTGATGGACAAGGCCACAGCACCCAGAGAGAACCCACACGGGCTTGAAGAAGGTGGAAACCAGCCAGCAGGTTAGAACATTCTTTGTGTGAGGCAACAGTGCTAACCACTGCACCACTGTGCTACCCTGCATGCAAAATACAGTATGAATCACAAAAAAATACCATTGCTCCAGTATCTAGTCTGGGCCTTACAATGGGGGGAGTTTCTCTCCACATCTGCGTGGGTTTTCTCTGGGTACTCTGGCTACTCGTCTTGCCCCCCACAGTCCAAAGTCATGGATGGGGTTAGGTTAATTGGTGATCCTTAATTGACTGTAGGTATGAATATGACAGTGAATGGTTGTGTGTCTCACTGTCTTGGATGGATGGACTGCCATTGCACCAGTGCTCTGAAGGTACCCGCAACCACATAAACTGTAAACAATGTGCAGTGGAAATGCATTTGGAGGCAGGAGCCATGGCGAGAGGATTGATTGTTGGTGAGTCTTTTGAAGTATTTAAATTATTGTACGGATTTTCTTAGCGCTAACAAATTTCATCCTCGTTTATCCAATAAAACTGGCCTGACCCCATTTGCTAAGCCACAACTCCTCGAGAGGTGTGCTATAAACTCATCCACGCACCATAAGAGAGCACGCTTTTGAGCAGCTCAAGGGTCATTGGAGGTGTTTGGACACAGCTGGGAACAGCCCTGAAAAGGTGTGCATGAGCATTGTGGCATGTTGTGTCCTTGACAACATTGCAATAGCACATGACATTTCTTTGCCACCTGGAGCAGAGCAGCAACTAGTCTACCAGCTACATGACGCACAATGAATGATGGAAGCTCCTGGAGGGGCACTCATTCAGGCACTCCAGCATCATAGGGGCGTACAATTTAAAATAGTTTTGAAAATGGTTCTTTGTAGTGCTATTGTTTCTTAAATAAAAATGTAAATGCTGATTGCACTGAAATTACCTCTCGTTGAAAGTCCTTGCTGGGAGGGATCTTTTTCACCCTCGTGTCGTGGGCACTATCCAACACATGGATGTTTTTAGCTCCTGGTTTGTTTGCCTCTGGTTTGTTTCAGTATACTTTCTTTTTTTGAATAAGCCACAGTCCAGTCTCAGGAGACAAATGATGATGAATGATGACTTACATTCACCACATGAAGAAAAGCTTCTCTCCAACTTCCCTGTTTACTCCGCGCACCTCCAGAAAATCACATTTCCCTCTTTAGCGCTGTCTGTGAGAAGCACTCTACTATTTTTTCTTCTGGAGAATGATTTTGTGTTGATTTTGAATGATTCTGAATCACTAACATATGCTATCAACAAAACTGCCACTTGAACATGTTTCAAATTGCAATCTTGAGCGTCTCAAATGGCGACCATGAATGCTCATTTGGTGCCCCTTTTTTTTGCCTCGTTCACAAGTATGTGCACACATTAGCAAATGAGACCCATTTTCACTTTGAATAAAAGTAGTTATTACATGCCTGTGGTTTGTGTGTACCTGCTAGGGAACTAAGGAATTGCCAGTGAAGTCTATGAAGCTTCGACAACAGTATGTGACTAATCTCTCTTATAAGAATCTACAGTACAGAGAGGAACATCCTGTATCTTCTAATCTTGTAATCTACTCAGGCCTTCAGTTGCAGAGCATTAATACAGCTTTTTCACAACTGTCATATTTGAATAAACAAATCTAAAACAGGAAATGGAGTCTCGGATCAACATTCAGTAACCAACTGCTGCACTGAATAATACATTCCTCATAACAACAATGCGCCATAGAGACATATGAGACAGAGTAGAGGAGGGCAGTGCCTGCTGTCAGTTAGTAGGCAATTGAAATTTTGACAAGTAACATTCCTCTCAATATCCAAGGAACACTTCTGAAATGCAGACATTGTAAACTGTTTACAAACAACAAGCAGAATTAGTGCCTTGCTGTTGTATGCTGCCGTCAACCAGGGAAGTTATAAAATGCAGCGTCTCTGCAGACTCATAATACATAAACACTGAAGACTTTGAAAGATTTAATTGGAGTACAGCAGATTTTTTTTTTCACTTGTGGGCACATTTACTTCTACATTTGATCATCAAAATCCAATTAGTTCATCTTTTAGTCTCTCATACCCCTCCCGTCTCCAAGGAAGTCCCGGATAATTGACTGACAGGGGAGTGTCAGCTAATGCAGCTCACCTTGGTCTGCCAGGCTATAAAAGCTGGCCCAGAAGAACTGCTCAGCCTCTCTCTTCCATTCTAACATTAGCCCTCTTTGATATTAATGCTTTGTTAGCTTATTTTCAATCATTTCTTTTATTAAAGGGAAAACTCGCGTATGGATTAACAGCCCAAAAACGTGCATCCATTTAAATGCAGCTAATAATATCTTTATTAGTCTATCTACTGCTTTTCTCATCAAAGCAGAATATCACAAGGTGATTAAGACTTACAAAGAATAGATAAAGACCTGAAAATAAAGCTAAATTAAAGCAAAAAAACCTATCAATTTTAATAAGATTTTGATAACAGTACAATTTATTGCTTTCTTTATCTCCAACAAGATACTATATAAAAATTACCCTCTGTCTCCAGCATAGCACTGATGACAATAAAAGATCAGCAGACTTTGTGCTGCAACCAGAAACCGAGGCAAACCAATGCATTCTTAGTCTTGGCTGTATTTAATCTTAAATTGCTTCAAATATGTTTTGTCAAAACATTAAATTCAGAGGTGCAAAAGTTGAATTCCCCCAAACTGTTCTATCAAAATTAATTACTTGAGAACAGACTTTAAAGCAGTGTCCTGTCTAAATGAATACATTGGTTCATTATTGTGGCCCAGTTTTCATTGCCTGGCACCATGTAAACACTTTTTGCAGCTAATAATGCTGCAAAAAAAAGTGTTTTCCTCCATCTTTTTTACAAAACAAATTAGAAGAATATTCTTGATGCTCTTGGTTAGAGTTTCATTTCATTAACATTTTATATTCTGCGTTGCACGGGAATAAAGGACTAGCAAAAATGCAGCTTTTGTGCACCAAGCAAAGCAAAAAAACCCAAAACAAAAAAAAGATTAGCAAAAAATGGCAATCTGTGCGTGATGTTATGGAAATGACAGTGCTGTATAAACATGCAATTAAAGTGAGAGCAGCTGACATTCATTAAGCATGAGCCTCTCTGAGAATAACTCTGTGATATACGCCTGGATTAGCCTGGATTCGTTGTTTACCACTTTGTGAGTGACGTCTTTGAGTTGCTTTTTTTGGGAGGAAATACTAAAAGGGAACAAAAATTATTTATTTAATAAGGTCTAAACTGTTTGAAGTTTTCCTTGACTGATCTAACTAGATGCATGCTGTCCAATTCACTGACCCAATCCATTCTTTTCTAAACACATATTAAGCCTATTATGCATGCATATAAACACTGCTCAAAGAAATTAAAAGGACACTTTGAAAAAACACATCAGATCTCAATGGGGAAAAAAAAGCAGAATATCTATAATGATATGGACTGGGCAATGTGTTAGGAATGAAAGAATACCACATTGTTTGATGGCAATGAAAATGATCAACCTACGCAGGGCTGAATCCAAAGACAGCCTAAAATCAAACCAAAGAAATATACAGCAGGCTAGTCCATTTGGTTGAAATATCATTGCAGCAACTGAAAATGATACTCAGTAGCTTGCATGGCCCCCACATGCTTGCATGCACGCATG
>VUQK01015431.1:38552-58779 GCA_015106715.1 Bujurquina vittata
ATAATGTCAAGGCACGCTCCTAATGAGCTGACGGGTGGTGTCCTTGGGGATCTCCTCCCAGATTTGGATCAGGGCATCACTAACCTTCTGCACACTCTGAGGAGCAACCTGGTGGTGTCGGATGGACTGAACTATAATGTCCGAGAGGTGTTTTATTGGATTTAGGTCAGCGAGCATGTGGGCCAGTTGGTATCAACTTCTTCATCCTCCAGGAACTACATGCATACTCCCAGCACATAAGGCCGGCTACTGTCGTGCCACAAGAGGAAATCATGACCACCTGCAACAGTGTAGGGTCTGCAAATGCGACCAAGGAATTCAATGCCG
Source organism: Bujurquina vittata (assembly GCA_015106715.1). Lineage (NCBI taxonomy): Eukaryota > Metazoa > Chordata > Actinopteri > Cichliformes > Cichlidae > Bujurquina > Bujurquina vittata. The sequence continues at coordinate 38,880 of VUQK01015431.1, forward strand.
AATGGCAGCCAGGGTGTCATTGACACTGCCAAACTGGTCGTGTTGAATGAAATTACAGGAAGCATAAACTTTCTCCTCAGCTTCTCTGGAACCTTTCACACGTGCTCAGGGTGAACCTGCTCTCATCTGTGAAAGACACAGGTCACTAGTGATAGACCTGCAAATTCTGGTATTCTATGGCAAATGCCAATCAGGCTCCATGGGACTAGGCAGTGAGCACAGGACACACTTGAGGATGTTGGGCCCTCAGGCCACCCTCATAAAGTCTGTTTCTGATTGGTAAGAGACATTCACACTACCAGCCTGCTGGAGGTCATTTTGTAGCTCTGGCAGTGCTCAATCTGTTCCTCCTTGCACAAAGAAGCAGATACTGGTCCCGCTAATGGGTTAAGGACCTTCTACGGCCTTGTCCAGATTAACTGCCTGTTTCATGGACTCTTCTCTGTGCTCTTGAGACTGTGATGGGAGACACAGAAAACCTCCTGGAGATGGCACATTAATATGTGCCATCTCCAGGAGGTTTTCTGGACCTCTGTAGGTTCCAGGTATTGCCTCATGCTACCATTAGTGACACCAACCCTAGCGCCATAACTAGTGAAAAAAGTACAGTCAGCAAAGATGAGGAAGGGAAAAATGTCAGCGGCCTTCATCTGTAAAACCATTCCTGTTTTGTGGGTTGTCTCATTGTTACTTTCATTAATGCCGAAGCGAGTGAAACTGATTAACGACCCTCTCTGCTACTTACATAACTGACCTGCTCAATATCCCAGAAGTTTAACTGACTTGATGCTATATTCTGATTAAAAAGTGTTCCTTTAATTTATTTGAGCGGTGTATTTGCATTAAGTGAAAAATCTACCAGTGCTCTGTGGTACAATTTGAATATTGTAGTTGAGATGAAACTTTACAAAGCCACAAGTGGTTTTCCATTGTAATTGCAGCACAATTAAACGTGGCACTTTGATAGAAAGCCCTCAGGGCTGTATTACACATTGATAACAATTAAAAGAATATTTAACCTCACATACTAGAGGTCTAATTGATGCTCTTTCAGCTGTGGGGTGGAGGACGCAGTATGACATATGGATTCACAGTGTGAGTGCTCTATCTCCTTTGTTGGGTGAGGCACTTATCTGGTTGTGCTTCCCAGATAAGGGAGGAAGGAGCAAGGGAAGGCTGAAAGTAGGACTTTATTGAACATTCTGTCTCCGTGGAAAACCTTGGGCAGGTTCACTTTGTGAAAGCAGAGACCTCACAGTGGCCACCAAATGCAATCAAATGTTTCGAGGGCTGACAGCTCCAATCTGTCAGAGGCTGGTTTCTGCTCGCCTTCAGTTGAGGAGATAAGCTTCAGGTGGAAGATACTCACAGATGCAGAAGCGAAACAAGGCTGGTGAAAAATTACTGGACAAACAAAAAGATCAAACTAAACCTTACTCATACTCTTCCATTATTCTTCTTTTTTAATCCATTCTAAAAATTGGGCAATTCCATTATTCCACAAAGAAAATGTTCCCGTATCACAGCAAGTTTTGTTAGGAAGCTCTTTTACCTTCATCATGGCAACCTTTAATACCGTATATTTCTCTTATACGCTATATTGCACAGTATCTTTTTAGATGTTCATAAATCCCTGTAAAGCCAAATGTAAACAAGAACCAAATGGACTGAATAAGGTAAACATGTGTATATGCATGCATGTGTAATTACACCTTTTTAAATTTATGATAAGAGGGCCAGTACCTGAGCAAAAGTCCTAAAGTCCTGTCAAACAAGCAAAAACAGAACTGCGGGAGATTTACTTTGATCAGTGTGCAATGAAGCTCATCTCTTAACAATTAATACCAAAATGTTTTTTTAAACATTGACGTTAATGCACAATCACAACAATATAATCTCATTATCTATCAGTTGATCACACCATGCTTTGTGGCAAGTGCTTGGAATCATTACAACCTTCTTGTTTGTGTAGGCAATTTGAGAGCTATACCAACACAGCAGAAGGGATACATTCGGGTTTTATGCAGGAGTACTAAATGATACAGCTAATTACAAGTAATAAATGACCTTGATGACAGAGTTTATTCGTCAGATTAAATGCTAATGCTCCATCTGCCAGTTAAAGAAAACTTGAAGTAAAGTCAATGGACACACTCTTCCTGATTTGCATGCCATCTGTGGTTTAAACATGATCACCTGAATTTTTCCCAACATGAACAGGACATTGATCAAGACAGTGCTATGCTCGCACACAGTGTCACAACAAGTTTCTGCCATGCCTTTCCCTCCTCGTGGTGCAATTTCAGAACGAGAACTTGAAAGAGCTTAAAAACAATCATTCTGTGTGTGTGATGACATGCAAGGAGTTTCAAACCGACTTATCTTACGTAACTTGTTTTATCAATGGTGATCCAAGCTTTGATTTCCACACGGAGTGAATGTCTTTCAAAGAGACAAAATGAAAATGAAAATTCTATCTCAAATTACATGTGATAAGAGGTGTGATGCAATCGTTAGTACTGTCACTTCACAGTAGGAGGGTTGCTCATCCGAACCTCATGAGCAGCTGGGGCCGATCTATGTGGAGTTTGAATGTTCTCCCTATGCCTGCATGGGTTTCCTCTGAATGCTCCACATTCCTCCCACAGTTGAAAGATGTGCTTTCTCGGGTACCTGACGATTCTAAATAGACCTTAGGTGTGGATATGAGAGTGTATGATTAACCCAAGATTAATTGGCAAGCCATAAGCTTTCTCTTGGCCCATGTCAGATCCAGCTTTCTGTGACCCTATGCTGGAGAAGCTGTTAATAAAATTGCTGGATTACATGAGTTTAAGTCAAGACAGACTGTAAGTTGCAGTGGTTGCAGCATCTTGGTCTTCTTCCTGTTTTTTTGTGTGGACAGCCAGGAGAGTGGTATTGAGGATCAAGCTGTGACTCTGTCAAGTAGTAGGCTAATGTTAATATATCTTATTTTAAGGAGTCATGAATAAATTAACTAGAACTGCCACCTTGCAGTTGGATGCTAACCAGTCAAGCTTTGGTGTTCCATCAGCTTCACTATTTGTTATTTGGACAGTCTCCAGCCTTGACTTTTAACCTTTTCTGTACACAACGGTTTAATTTCAACATTTCATCCTTTTTGCACATTTGAGTGATTTTCTTTTTTCCTCATAAGAAATGATTGAGTTATTACAAAAAAAACCTCCACACACAAACCAAAAAAAAAAAATGAAGGCGTCAGTTTGTTTTTTATCTTCCTGTCTGAAAGGATATCTGTGCCACATGTAATGAAATTCCCTTGTGAGATTTCTTAATAAGTTCATGCTCAGTGGTTGTATAATAAAAAAAATTGCATTTTTATACATACTAACATATCCAGTCATATTTGATTGTGAATTACTGGGCTTGTTAGAGCTGTGACATATACATTTGTGTTGTTATTTTTAGCAAATTTCACAGCTGAAATGGCAGATGTGGTTGATGAGAGCAATAGGCAGGTCTTATAGAAGATATAACGTGACCGTGACTTACTGAGGCATTAATCACCAAGGTTGCAGGCCTTATTGAAGCGCTGCCATGGCTTTGATACGAATGCAGAAGGCATGTTCTTAGCATTTGAAAACTAATTTTGCTGTTGCGAAATATATTCAAAAATATTTCACACGCAGCGTTTGTACAGCCGGGTACAGTTTTATGTGGGGCTCTTTCTGTATATGTACATGTTTATAACATAGAGCTAGGAAGCTCAGTTACTCAGAGCTTTGCTCAGAAAACAGAACTTGGTTATTGGACAGTTTATTATTTTAACCTTTACATGCATACATTAGATTGTTAGGAGTCTATTTAATAATTCACTGAAGAATGATTTAAAAAAAAACAGTTTAAAGTAATATTGCCATTTAAACAATGCAGAGGACTGTAATAAGTGTATGCTAGAGGAAAATTAGGCTACACAGGACAATGTTGTACTTTCCAGTTTGACCTCATGGTGCGAGTGTTGCTTCATGGGTAGACAGTGCTGCAGCTGACTCACACGAAAGTAGCATTTTATTTGCTATTGAAGCATTTTGACAGAAACAGATCAAAAATGTTATAGCTGAGTATAAGTTGGTTGTTTAACCTTTCATGGATCAGAGCATTTATAAGCAAATTAATGACATTTGAATAGCAATGCTCAGTGGGTAGAATGCGTCAGATGATCTGTCAAGGACTAGAATGGGCTATCAACAGCTGGCCAAGTAAGGACCACGAGATGGTAGATCATAGGACCAGCCTGGAAGTCTCCAGTCCTGTGTAGAACCACTCTCTAGGTTTAAAAGGTTTGCATTGGAGGTAAGCAATCCACATGCTGCCACACCATCAAACATTACAGCTTCTGTACCCTGACATGTTATCCCACCTGCTTCTTCATTCAGGGGGTGCAAAGCATGTAGCTTGTTCATGATGATGATGACTGGGAAAAGATTTATTTATGAACAAGAATACACTCTGAAAAGGTTAATACAATTTTTATATACAGTTTGGCCTCGTGTGCCTTATATAAGTTATTAAATAGTGTTTAGAATGATCCAGACATTTTGACTCTCATTTTTTGAATGCATTTTTAAATGTCTTCCAAAATAATACAACTATGAGCATAAGAAAAGATTTCCTCCAGAAAAGCAAAAACTCATTGAGAAGAAATCCACAGAGCGGCACATTTGAAACATTCATCCTTGCGTCGCTTTAGTATTTACTGAGGCTGGCCATGACATATTGTGGATAGCTGACACAATAGCATGGCACACGCTTTCATTTAAAATGCTGCATCTCTTTCATGAAGGCAATGCATTGCTAAACACTCATCAACACAACAAAAAACCCACGTGAACCATTTATGAATAGTCCAGCTCTTAAAAACCCAAATTGACTTTGATTAACCACAATTATTTTAGCTAATTACGCAGCATGATATCAATTGTGGGCATTAATTTTTTTGGCATTGTGTGAAACTAATATGTTAACGTCAATCGTGTTTGTAGAAACAACATGATAAAAAATTCAGAACATATAAAACAACACTTTTCCAGTGAGCTTTATGTGACTTTTATGGGCAAAATATAAATGAACAAACTAAGCATGCATCAATTTTCTTAACCACTTCTCCAGTTCAGGGTTAAGGGGTGGGGGGTGACTTGCTGACTTTGGGTGAAAGGCAGGTTACACCCTGGAGAGGTTGCAAGTCCATCACAGGGCCAACACAGACCGGTATACACCCACAGATATACACCAACAGCCAATTTAAAATCACCAATTACGCTAACAAGCTGTGTTAGGACTGTGCAAGGAATCTGAGAACAACCCATGCAGGCACAGGGAAAACATGTCAAGTGCACACTAAAAGGTTGCGGCCCTACCAGAAGCTTCAATCCAGGAACCCATGAGACAACTGTGCTTAAACACCTTTATCCTGAAATTGTCACGAGCTATAAGCATTGTAAAAAATTCAACAATTAAAACATCAGCAAGTCTGAAGCTGTCTATGACGTGATGTGGATACCCAGTAAGCACCAGCATGCCCTGGCACTGGTAACTGTGCCACATTTGTATAAGGAGAGATTTCCACTCCAAGGTTCTGGTGCTTGGCCAGGAGGCACTCAGCACCAGCACAGCCAGCAAGTGCCAGCCATTATCCCATTGTTTGGAGGCACACAGCTTGTCCTAATTAGATGCAAAAGAGCAGAGAAACTGTATCTAGCACTACAAACGAGGAGAGAGAAGCATGTCACACAGCCTGTTGCTGCAAGTTGAAGTGTAATAAAATAATGAACTATCACAGGAGCGTCTCCTTTAGAGAGCAGAGCACATCAGCAGTTGGCCTTTTGAAACAGGTGACTGCTGTGGAGAGCAAAGGCCCGCTGCAGTGATGCAACAGTGATTCTTGTATCTCGGGTGTCGGGGCAAAAGGGTGAAATCTGATTGATGAAAACTGATATTTGCAGCATCTCATCCTCAAGTCAGCTTAAGACTAAAACAGCAATAAATGAAGCAGTCAATGTTTTTCAAAAGGAAAGCTGATCTACAATTAATTACATGTCGGAAGAGTGAAGTCATAGTGTGGCTCCTCAGAGAAAGAATCCACATCACTCAGGGCGAGACAGAGAGCAAGATCAGGGCATTGCTACATCAGTAGACAACCAGCTTGAAAGTCCAGAACCTCAGGCGGCCATGACAAATACACAAAACCTTTAAATGCACTGATAGATATTTCAAAACTCTTAAAAAAAGGAGTTTAGTTCTCATTGCCATTATTTTTTTTTTACATTAACATTGTATAAAATGTATTTTTCAAAGACAGAAAAAAGAAGGGTTCTTTAGGTGGAATGTACATCTGCGTGTGGGTGTTTTTGTCTGCTTACACATGCAGTAATGACATAGTACTATAAATGCGCATGGCAATTAAGCAAATGAATAAATAGAATTAGACGGACTGTGCAAATATAACCTGGTAGCAATACATGCACTGAAGCCACTCTCGCTGTATGAGAAACATTCAGCAAAAGTCTTGAGCCACCCTTCATTTATTTCTGTTTTGATAGAAAATGAGAGAAATACAGCAATTTATTGACACATGTGCAAACATGCATGGGAACGAGTATTTAAGACAAAAACAGTCTTAAATATTTGATATGCCCACCTGTAGTCTTTAACACAGCCTGAACTTTCTGAGGCAGCTTTTGTGTAATTTCTTTGAGTAATCTTTGGGAATAATTCTCCAGGCTTTCAGAAGAACATTCAAAGCTCTTCTTTGGATGTTGGTTGCCTTTTATTGTGCTTCAATAATGCCAAAGTCCTGGCTCTGGGAGGCCAGTCCGTGACTGTGTTTGTCTTTCAAAGTGTGATTTAGAGCACTGGCAGTGTGTTTGGGACCATTGTTATGCTGAAAATGAACCTTTTTCAGGATGCTATTATGCTGAAAAGTACAGTAGATCAGTTTGATTCCCCGTGCAGTACTTTTCACCATTCATAATTCCAGTAACTTGGCAAGATCTCCAACACCACTGGCTGAAATTCAGCCTCAAACCATGAGAAGGCCTCTGCTGTGTTTTATAGATGTCATAGAAAAGTAGAATTTGGACCCAAATGCATACTCAAAAACAAGCTGGAATAAACTCCAAGGCATACCTTTAATAATAAGATTGTAGAAGAGTCCATAAGGCAACTGAAATCCAAACAAACCAAAAGAAGAAGTGGGAACACACGTGCTATACAACAGAATCCAAAACACAGGCAGACAACACACAAGGAAGATTAACAATGTGTAACAACAATTAAAGGGAAAGACAGGGCCTAAACACGCCCTCATGAGATAATCAAGGATCACAGGAGGGACGAGACACAGCTGAAACTATTTAAAGCAAGGCAGACGAGTCACGTGCCTCAAAATAAAACAGGAAGCAGCTAAACAGGGTAATGTCCAGTGCAGACACAGGGACAGCAAGGAAGCACTGAGGACACTGAACCAAAACATGAGTGAACTAGAAACAGAACCACCAGAACGCAGAGTGCAAGAAAGCACAGACACAATAACAAAACTCAACCTGCACTGACGATCAAAAGTAAACCTCAAGAATGGACAAACTGAAAACTCTCAATAATAATCATGAGAAAACTCAAAAACCACAAAGATACTCTCCATTGTACAGAGTGTCTACACAGTCTCTTGCATACATATTGACGATGATTTGACCCAAAAATGTATTTGAATCACCCCATGATCACCACCCTGTTGCCACTGGTTTTCAGTCCAGTGTAACATGGCATGTCTCTTTCCTCCTGTTTCCTTTACTGAAAACCATATTAAAAAAAATACATGAATACAAGAAAGTCTGACTTTTTATAATGTAAAGAATATAATAGTGTACGTGACATCAGTTCAACTAGCATTCCTAATAAAGATGAAATGTAAAACTTCAAAAATACAATAGAATATATCTGCCTCAGGACTTCTGTGTCTTTCAATTTTACGTCAGATGCTGTTTCCACTCAATGGCCGCATGGATGTCTACAAATACTGAGACACTGTGTGACGTGCCTTCCAAAGGAAACCACATTTGACTGCCCTATCACCAGCATAGCCGCAATATTCAACTTCTCTAGATGTAGTTTTAAATATTCCTATCTCATTAGTAATTACAGCTTGAAGACAGCTTCTTATCATGGTAAATCAGCCAAGATGCAACAGCAGCATTTAAAAGCCTCAGCTTATCAAAAGAACTTTGCTCTTAAGCAGCTCAGTCTGAGCTCTCACCTCTCTAGTCTACATTACTAAGTCTTAAACTACGCACTTAGTTGCCCGTCATTACTTGTGGCATTGTCTCTTTCTGAATCCAAAATAGCCTCACGAGCGACTGTAACGGCACATTTTCATAAGCAGAAAAAGCGTGCTTTCATCAGTGGTTGTGCATTCTCTTCAGGTGAATAACTCCATGCCTTTCTCATTAAATGTAATTACTGCTGACACCTCAAAGACACCAGGAGAATAATCAAAAAAAAAAAAAAAATGCCAATTGAGACACAATGTCTGTACAGAAGGCCAAGAAAAAGACACATTTGACCATTAAGAGGGAATTGTATTGCTGCACTAATTCTATTACGCGGAAGGAAGATTTAGTGAATATAGCCACTGATCCAAAGTTAATTGGGGTGACAAAAAAAAGGAGATCTAAGCTAAAGGCCAGTGAGTTGACTGGGTTTTGTGACGGACTCCTTCAGCTGCCTGACAACTGCAAAACAGCCAAAGAATAGCCTGTGTGGCCAGACGGAAAGAGTACAGACAAATAAGCCAGCTACTTGACAAAGACTCTTAAGAGAAGGCTTGTTCAAGCTTCTACATTTGTATTCCAAGTAAATTGCAGGGTGGGGGCTAATGTAATTGAAAACTGTTGGGGTGTTGGGGGGTCAGCAAATTCAATAGATTTGGGGAAAAAGTGTTTGTGTCTTGGTTAGCAATGTGGACCTGAAATAGCCCTGCAGAGAATTATTCTTCTGTCCAAATAATAGCTTCCATCCTGCCCTCGATCAGTTTGATGTGAAGAAGAATAAGAGCATGAAATCATCACCACTAACCATGTCAAGGGTAGCATTTACTAAAAGAGGATTTCTCTAAGAAGGATTTTTTTATTTTAATGGATTCAGGTATTTTTAAGCTGAGGTGAAAAATGTGTTCCATAACCAAGCTTTGGTAGTTTATTTGTGAATGGGATCTTAACTCAACTCCATCACCTTTACAGACAATTGAAGGAGCGGCAACAAAATAACTAATTTTGACACATTTGAAAAGAATGTTTCTTGCTTGATTTAAAAAAAATGCTTTGTTTCAAGTCATATTTTAGTATATTTTATTATAAATTCACCTCATAAAAAGGTCTACCATGAGTAATTTGACCTTTAGCTGATGTCAGTCTATTTACTTCCCTACAGCAGTAAATGTAAAGGAATCCCTGAAAACTCCAATTACTCAGCAATAAAACAGAAATAATAAACAAGCAGCAATCTCTGGGGGGTTAGAAATGAAGACAGTGTGGAAATGCCAAAAAAAAAAGTTATCATGAGTGGCCATTTCAAGCTGACTCCAAAGGCAACTCTAGTCCCCATAGATTTCCTATGTTAAAATGGCTAAATTTACAGCAGAAATAATCATGTTTACAACTTGGTACACGATCTTTTGGGTCTCACATACGAGCTGCGGATGCACCTCTTTAGTATTAGTTCTCTAGAATTAGCTATAGGTTAGCATTCTACCTTCGCTTCCAAGTATGGTCAGTTCTGGTGCCAAAAAACACACACAAAAAAACAAGATTATACAAGCTGCAATTTTAAAACTAACGCTTCTGAGTGCATATTTTTAAAAACACTTTATGAAAACAACCTGCATGTAGACACTTGAAAAGTTTTTCAATAATCTAGAATTCACCCTAAAATACAACCAAACTCATATCTCCATTTTTCCAGGTATAACTATCACAGCCGTTTGTTTAGCGTCTTATTTATGAAAATCCACCTGTGGAGTTTCTTGAGTGCTTATCTAATGAAGGTCACAGGGTTGTGAAGCCTGTCCCCATCCCATATCTAAGCTGACATTTTGCAAAGGTGGGACTAGTCCATCACACAGAGAGGCAGGCAATCATTCGCACTCACTGCCAACTGATCTATCAGAAATGTCTTTTGTGGCACAGAAAGAACATACAAAGTCCCCAGCAGCAAGTTCAAATAGTCTCGCAAGCAGCGCGAACCACTGTGCCACAAATGTAAAAAAAAAAAATCTATTTTAATAATACAAGCGCTAATGAACGCAGCAATCAAACAAACAGTTGCTCGTATTAACTGCAATAAATGAAGTCTTTTTCACTTTCACTCTTCCTGAACAGTTTACTAATGGTAATGCAGGTTACGCAGGATTGTGGCCATAATTATAATTCATACTATGTGCGTAAAGTTTGTTTGCATTACATTTTTCCCAGGTGATGTGAGAATATTCTTTTAGAGCTGAAATATGGAGCCACAACCAGGTTTAGTTAGTTTGCATTCACCCTTTAGACATTAAAAAAAAAATACTGAATCTAAAGCTGAAATAGCAATTGCTTTGAAAACGCTTGAAAGTTCAGCCTTCTAATATGAAGGAGATGGAAGCAATATATTTTTTGCACTTTAAAATGGCATATAAATACAAAAGACATTTCATGTGCAATCACTACACATTGCCATGCCATTAAATATATTCCCAAAATTAAGCTTAACCCAAGACTTTTTCCATGCCATTTAACAACATAAACTGACAGGAAATAGTTTAAAGTAGCATAAAATATACTTAAAATAACAGCTGTGTGTATATGTGTGATCTCATAGAAACGTGGCATTATTAAAACTCACACAGCGAACAAGCATTTCCTTAAAGCCACCTCAAGACAGCAGGGAGCAAGTACACGATTAAGAGGAAGGAGTTTTTAAGTTATGCAACTCTTTGAAGGCCATTCTAGTAATTGGAAATTAAATATATCCTGGAATCATCACAGGAAAGCTGCAAAGCTGGGTTGAATGTGAATGACTTGCCCATGAATGGACCACACACTCTCAAAATAAATAAATGGCAGCCAGCATGCGTCATGAGAAAGGTGCTTTCAGATGGAAGCGCTCTCCAGTCTCCAGTCAGCATCCTCCCGCATGTGAGAAACAAACCCACCATCTGGAGGATCGATAAGAGTGCATGTGCGCTTTGAAGTATCCATGGGAACAGCACATCAGCACATAATCAAAGCATCTCTATACATTATGAAGAGATGTTTTCAATCAACACCAAAGTATTTTCCACTTACTTTACTAGAGAAGTCCAAGCATAGATCACGCTGCAGTAATAATGTGCAAAAGACATCAAACGTACGTGCGCCGTTGTGCCACCAGCTAACATGCTAAAGATAGCTAAGTCTGGCTAGCATCAACATTCGGGGTACTTAGAAGATTTTGTTTGAAAAATCAGCATATCAGATTCCTACTTTGTTGCTGCACCATTTATACTGTTGCATATTTGCAATAATGCCAGCTGCTGACATAAGAAGAGCTGCGCTGGTTATTCTCAGCCTTTAAACAAAGTGCTTTCAGAAAAATTAACTAGCTGAGCTTCATTTTAATGAGCTATCAAACATGTGCCTTATAGTTTATAGCTCCCAAAAGTTGAAAATATGTACATTTCAGCTGCGGGCAGTCCACCCAGAATGAAATTTTCTTCCTTCTTGTGACCTCAAAGTAAAGTGTGATCTCTAACAAATGTGATAAATCCTGTTCTGTCATGGTGCGTGCACACAAGTCCCCCACTGCCCGCGTGCTTCTCATTAAAAATGAATTGAATAGTAGCGGGTGTCACTTTTCATGTGAAAAGGGTGTAAAGCAGTAAAGTGAGTGAAAGGAGAAAACTATTACAGCCCAGAAACATTTTGCAGGCACACCAAACCCCTAAAGTGCTCCTGTTGGTTACAAACCGCTTTTGAACTTCTGTGATTTGATATTTCTGGAGATGAAGACGCTGTCAAAACACATCCTGACAGTCCTTTCCACAAAGTATTGAAATTAAACCATCAAAGGAGATATGTTATATTTTCTTAATGCAGATCTGTCATATAGAGTAAACAGCTTTTAAAAAATTGAAGGGGATGGTTTTTCTCTAACTTTGGTTTGCAGATGCATTAAAGGAGAAAAATAAAATTGGAAAAGAAAATGTCTTGTGTTTTAAAGTATGAATCGTGGCTGCATTTGGATCACAGGCAAATAAACATGACTTAGACCACTCTCTTCACTTCAAACAAACTAACTAATGGACATACTTTCAAAAGAGCAATTTGGCTTCACTAATGACAGCCTTCTCTGAGAGAAAGACTTCTCTCTGTGAATTTCTACCATTTTACACAATCTCAAACAATCTGTTGATGTTGAGGCGGTCAATACACCCATGTAGTATCATGTAGTATACATCTGGGCACAGCTTTATGCAGCTGTTCGCTAATTTCAGTGAAAAATAAAAGAAATAAGATGCTGACAGCTTTTAGTTTAACAAGTTTAATCCAATTTACTGCATGCATTCACTATCGACTAATAAGTGATTGCACATGCACACTATTTTGTATGCAATTATTGTATTGATCGTTATTAACGACGTGTGATACTACGCCCTAATTTTTGTTTGAGTATTTTAATTAAATGCAGATTTATCAAAAACAAACAAAAAAAAAAAAAAACGCAGACAGACTGATGGACCCACTATGGCCGATAATCTATTTTCCTCCAAAACATTGCCACAGTTTATTGTTCAAAGCCTCCGTGTGTGCCCTGCATCTCTGTGACAGTGGCGAATAGCACGTTCACTGCAAACAACCCTTTTGAGAGCTTTTCAGATGCATCTAATCCTATTAACAAGGAGGTGTAATTGATAAATAACTTACTACTTGCTCAGCCCTCTCATTGCATCATATTAGGGCAGAGATAAACTGTAATATGAAGAGCCCGTAGCGTTAAAGAAGTGTGCACTAAACCATCTGTCCTTTATTGTTTTATAGTGCCAAAGCTCTCACATAAAGAAAACAGTTGTGTAACATTTTATTTGCAGCCCAGAACACCTGCTCACAGTTCATGACTTCAGAAGACAACTTATGTTCATTATTTAATACAAATGAAGTGGCCACTCATGTGCTCGCTAGAAAGACAGAGAAACTGTGATCACTGGGGTTAAGTAAAAATAAATTTTTGAATGCAAATTTGTTTATAAATATCACTTTGATTATCCCTATTGTTTGAATTATCATGCGCATTTTCCTATACAGCATACACCTACACAATGCAGAAGTTGCACTTAAGTTGCAATCACTGACTGCTGTCTTTGGTTTTGTTTTTTTCTAAAGAGGTACTGAACAGTCTTTCTGAGCAGAATGTGGGGCTGGAACACAAAATTTGGAGGTTATTTCTTAAATTTGATTTTTATCTATGTTCCATTACACATAATCAACACATCAGTGGCTTACTAAAGCATTTTCTAGTTTGTACATACTGTAAAGTTGTTTTCGTACTAGTAATCCTGAATTAGCCACAGCAGTAAAACCACCTGTCATCCTTCATCAGCCATCAGAACAGCTCTGACCCATCAGAGCATGGACACAGTCCGTCTGAAAGTGCCCCCTGGCGTATGGTACCAGGCTTTTGGCAGCCTATCCTTCGGTTCCTGGTTGCAGGATGGAGCCTCTGTGGATCTGGCTTGCTACATAGCATCTTGCAGATAATTGATCAGATTGGGATCAAGGGAGTTTGGAGGCTGGGTCAATATCAGTGCTGTGGGAGTGTGATTGATCTGGAACAGTGGGTGGTCAGCCACATGAATGCCATGACACGAGGAGAACACTGCATTGTAATGAGATAATCAGTGCTATTTGCTTCACCTGTCAGTGGTTATAATGTTGTGGCTGGCTGGTGCACGATTTTGTAAGTCAACCTCCAGGGCTGACAAATGAAGCCAATGCAAAATGCCAATGAGTGCAGTTCCCACTAGTGGTCAGTTGAGGCTGGCTCCAAAAGGTGGTCAGTTTCTATAGACTCCTTTGTTAAAATGACTGCCTTTACAACATTCAGAAGCATTTTTACATGCTTTACCTGGTATAAAAATTGTTTAGGCTTCACTGTGGATAGTTGCTTACTTCATAGCAAGTATAATATAAATGTAATGTACTTTTTTATTATTTATAGTTTTTTTATTATTACTCATACATATGGATAGTAGAATTATGGGCATGGTCACTTTGTGTTGGTAAACCTGCAATTCAGATAGTTGTAGGTATCTGTTGGACTCCATGTCCACTAATGGGAGTCACTGTGAGCATTTTAATGTAATTATCTGACTAAATCCAATGCATGCTGTGGTACAGACCCTCTAAGACGTTAATGTGTCAGTTTTACTTAGTGAAATTCTAGCATTTTATTAGTCTGTTACTTAGAATTAATTAGCAGATATCTGTGTCTATATGTCCACCTATGCTGTTTATTAATGCAGCTTGATAGCCTATCACTTCATCCTCTCATCCAAATATAGCAACTACTGCCTTTGAAAATCTAACAAGGTGCTAACGCTGAGGGGTCAAAACCAATGGGTGACATCACGGTGGCTGCGTCCATCTTCTAGACTGTGTGCATAGGTCCCATACATCAGTGAAAAATATGCCTTCAAGTCGTTTCAAGTCTCGTGGTCAGGTATACAGCAACTATTGAATGGAGTGCAATGTACAGACATTCACAGACCTCAGAAGATCAATACCTTTAAATTCTCCTTGTGTTGCACAAATGCTAGTGTGCCATAACATTAAACCCAGATGGTGAACACGATACCTACATGTGTTATCATGTCAGCGTCGCTGTGAGCAGATTAGCTCAAAGCACTTAATAAGTACTCTTTAACAAGTAACAAGAGACCAATCTGTAAATTAAAATTATACAGTGGCTTTAGATGGCATGGGAACACACAGGAGACAAATATTCCTAAAACCGGAGCGTTGATCCCTTAGTTAGCTTTTCTCTGAGTAGACTGACTGCCAGATGAAGTCTGTTTGCCAAGAAAAACTGCTATCTATTCTGCAAACTGTAATGTAATCCCCTTACCTTGGCTCCTATAGCCTTATAAAAGATTAATTATCACATAAAGTCACCAATATTAGTACAAATCTCCCACGATGCTGTTGGAATGAATTCAGCGCGCACACATACACACAATACCTCGACCATGTGCGCATGTGCACACGTATGCACACTCAATCCACACAGCAGTCATGCTTTTCATTCGAAAATGTTTCTTTTCTGAAATTGAATCACTGAAACGTGCGGGGTCCCACTGCATGTAATTTAACCACCAACACCACCACCAGCCTAAGTGGGTGCACCACACTGCCTGCCTCTTTGAGTGCAATATACCACCCTCATATTTCAATCAATAATCAGGTAGGGATACAATTAGTAACTTGGAAGCCCTGTGAGAGTCACGTGACAGATCAATCGAGCAGAGAGGCGGCGCACTCATTGAGGTGATTCACAGCCCAACAGTTTGTCCCACGCTCAGCCTGAATCCATGCCGTCTATCTTCTTTATATGAAGCTTTCAAGGCTGGAAATATGCATCTGTCAAACGTCCCCCATTACTCCAGCTGCCTGTCACACCTGGGGCAGCTCACAACCAACCAGAAAAAAAAGACGGAGTGTAGCTGTCAGCACAGAACCCTCAGCGGACTGAAAAGGCACCAGCTTCCCCATTTCTCTGACTCTCATTTCCTCAAAACGCGGATATTTTTCTGGGTCTCCGGCTGAGTGCTGGGTTAATGAAAGAGGCTGTGTCAGGCAAGCTGAGGCAGCTTCTTTTTGCTCTAGAAAACCTTAACACATTTGGTAACCTATATGGCCAACATACAGTATACACTGCACAACACAACAACACTTTTACATCTCTAGGCTGATGGTTGTGTCACTGATTTTGTCTCATTAACAGCTGTGAAAAAGCCCATACCATTTTTCCCCCTCAGTGTTGTGTGCAAGGTGGGGTGTATCGCCAAGCAAGCAGCATAAATGCTTCAGAGCTGTTACACTGTGGCTGTGGAATGTGGCAAGTCTGGTTAAAATGAGCAAGTTTTCTGTGTGTGTCCTTAAATTAAAGTGCAGTTTCAGCTCCTGCTGTTAGTGTTCCCACTGCAATGTATCTGGTTGTTCTCTCACCTCAACAACCAGTGCCTTTTCACATCACAAAGCTATTTCTCTCATTTCTCTCCACAGTCCAAGAGAGCGCTGCAAACTATGTCATGAATGAAATATAAGCACAGCGCTGTATTACTTATGAGACCTAACGCAACTTTGCTCAGAGCTATTTTCAGATTTCATTTAAATTCATCAGTATGATGAATATTCTTATACCACAGACACAACCGATGGGGCATCGGTCCTCGAGAAAATATTAGCTAAAGATGAACTTCAAAGATTACTTATCAGCAAAGAGCACCTTTCAACATTCATCATTACAGCAAAAGCCATCTTGCAAAGCTCCTCCAGAGCAGACAAACCCACCATGAGACATGATTTAAGTGACACTAATGTGCTTCACTGTAGCGTTTCAGGAGTAAAATTGCATTGTCCTATTGTTTATTTAAACTTCAAAGGCTAAGCGTTGCTCATGGGGCATTTTTTAACTCATTTAAACATCTCTAAAACAAGGGAGGCAAAAGGCAAGGTCTGCTTCACTAATTTATGCAAATTTATATATTCATTTGCATTTACAAAGATTACACTTTGAAAGGAAACTGTTTTCACAAACACCACAGCCATGAATAGCAATTACTATATACTTAACACTATGACCCAACCTTTTCTTGTATCACACAGTAGTAGAATAAACCTAATGATTCTCTCACTTGCTCATTTCAATGGACATGGACTTGAAACTTAGCCAGCCTGCTCAGGATTAAAGAAAATGCTTTAATCCATTCAGTCATACAGCTTTAGAGGTTCTGAAACAGGGAGTCTGAAGATGAGAACAACTATTCGTGCTCACGAGACTGAAAGCTTCACTGTCAGCTTTTCTCTGGTGTACACAAAGTCACATGTGATCACTCTATAAATATACCAAAGAGAAAAATCCCTTTGCAGCTCCTAATAAACAGTGCCCACCTGCCGATCTGTGAACACTTGAGCTTCCCTAACTCTTAACTCACTTTGTGCCACCAGCTTTGACCAGTGAAAGCCCATTTCCCTATCGGTTTTGTTCCATGCTGAAGACTATATTTCTCATTCTTTCTGTCTCTGTTTTATGCTATCTGTGTTTTCCTTTTTATCTAAGGACCACACAGTCCCACCTGCATCTATCACTCTTCTGCCTGAAGTTAAATTCCTGAAGTTATTATTGTAACAAGTTACTTGCAATAAAAGGACTCATAAAAATCACATTAGAGTGTTTCAACTTTGCTCACACCGTCTCTCTTATAACAATCAGAGCTCCACTTCAAATTCATCACGGCAAACAGAGCAAGCAGAAACTAGAAATACAGAGAAATCTTTTCGTCCACAACGAGGAGAGAGCAATCTTTAAGCTTTAAATGTCATAAATTATCAGCGCAAAGCGAACAAAAAACAAAAACAAACAAAAAAAAAGATCTTACCTGAGGTTTTGGTGATGCTGATGCTGTAACAGATCCTATCTGTCTCTGTGGTTCAGAATCACAGAGAAAGAAGGAGAGAGAAGAGGGGGGAGAAAGGCAAAAGGAAAGGAGGGGCAAGCAGAGCGCAGAGAAAGAGAGGGAGCAAGAGAAATCAGAGGAAAGGCGAGAAAGTGTCTGTGGACCATACGAGAGAAAAAGCCAGAGAGGAGGCAGCAGTGATAGTGGTGCTCTCACACAGCGCGGCGTTACACTGAAGGGGATGTGCTGGCTCTCGGAGGTGGTACTTCTCAGCCAAATGACATCTGCCTCTCTCTTAAAAACCATTGGCTAAAAGGGATGATTTCCTAATAAGCCATCCCTGCTGTCTCCAAGTGAACACACCCCCTCCTTCTTTCCCACTGCATATGCATACACAGATGTATGCACACCCACCCACCCAAACACACACACACACACACACCTACACACACACAGTCTGATATTCTTTTTCCGTGCAGTCTGCAAAGATTGTCTCTGCCACTTCATTTGCCCTATTTTTCCTCTTTCTAGTCTCTTGCCAAGCACTTTCTCGTTTCTTTATTCTCTGAGGTCCCCTGCCATACACGCATTGTCATTTTTCACAATTGTTCGCAAAAGTGTTTTTGTCTCCAATTCAAAATTGTTTCCCCTTTCAATTATGTCTTTTTTTGGAAGATACTGTTAGCCTTTTGCAATTGCTTTTAAAAACTGAGAATTTATTTTTAACCAAGGCTGACAAGTTGTGGCAGTGACTCAAATGCTGGTATGCTTCATGCTTTTTGCATTGCTCTTTGATCATTTTACTTGCTTTATCAAGTTTACGACAGATTTGAGCAAAAAAACTATAGTTACAGGGTCATGAGAAAGTATTTTCCCCCTTCCTGTTTTCCTAGGGGGGTTTTTTGTATCTTTTTCACACGAAAATATTTCAAGGTAATCAGAGTAAACACAAAATGCACGTTTTAAACAATGGTTTGATTAATTAAGGTAAACAAGCTATCCAAACCTGCCCGGCCCTATGTGAAAAACAGTGGTAGCCGCGAGTGCTACCCCTCAACACTGGCAGTAGAATCTTTAGATGTCACAAATCCACGCCATGGAAATAACATTGAAAGCCGAGTTACTGAAGTGGCTAATCAGATGAGCTATTACTTTTACAGCCAGCAAATTCTTAAACCCATATTGATCCCTTCCATTGCAGCATGGTCTTCTTCATCACAAAAGAATACTGAAGAAATGTTTTCAGGTTGGATAAGACCCATCACTGATGGGAGAATCCTCCCACCATTAATGCAAATATAAAATGAAGAAATCAGGATAACATTACAGCCCCATTTCGCACAGAAAACCCTTCAGCCGACATCTAGCTACCTTCTGCAAAACTATTTTTTTCCCAAACTTGAACGCCTAAAATCCTTTATGTTGTTTACTCTCCACTTCAGATAAATACACCCAATGTGTACAGAGGGTTCTGAACATCCAGTAATATTGTGTTGCATATCTGATAAGAATACATGCACTAAATTTCAGGGCTCAACTCCTTGTGGTTTTGGAGTCTGTAGACCGTACTGTAAAACCTCACAGACAGACGGACAGGCATATGAATATTGCGTTGCATATCTTTAAACAAAGAAGAAGAAACAGCTTTATTTGACACATACATTTACAGTGGTGTGAAAAAGTGTGTGCCCCCTTCCTCATTTCCTGTTTTTTTGCATGTTTGTCACACTTAAGTGTTTCGGAACATCAAACCAATTTAAACAATAGTCAAGGACAACACAAGTGAACACAAAATGCAAGTTGTAAATGAAGGTGTGTAGTAGTAAAGGTGAAAAAAATCCAAACCACCATGGCCCTGTGTGAAAAAGTGATTGCCCCCTAAACCTAATAACGGGTTGGGACACCCTTAGCAGCAACAACTGCAACCAAGCGTTTGCGATAACTTGCAATGAGGCTTTTACAGCGTTCTGGAGGAATTTTGGCCCACTCATCTTTGCAGAATTGTCCTAATTCAGTTACATTAGAGGGTTTTGGAGCATGAACGGCCTTTTTAAGGTCATACCACAACATCTCAATAGGATTCAGGTCAGGACTTTGGCTAGGCCACTCCAAAGTCTTCATTTTGTGTTTCTTCAGCCATTCAGTGGTGGACTTGCTGGTGTGTTTAGGATCATTGTC
>VUQK01015432.1:9528-30580 GCA_015106715.1 Bujurquina vittata
GTTGGCTGGTTGTGGGGTGGGAGGGGCGACATGTCTGCTACCATCTACTGTAGAGTTTGCTAACTGTTTCTAAATGCAAGTATCTGCACACACATCATGCTAACACAAAGCTAGCAGAACCCAGAGTGCTGTGGAAACTGAGTGTATGTCGACCCAGCGCAGCAGCCTGATCGTCACCAGATAAGAAAAGCGCGGTCGGGCTCGTTTCATGTTTGTGTAGTTCAGAGTGTGGCGATCTCCTTGAAGTGTCTTTAGGCTGAGTTTAACTTTGCTTTGTGTTGTCATAAACACTGAAACAGAGATTCTGTGTCCTCATTAGGATAAAGATTTGTGTTAGCGTGTGGGATTGTAGCCTCAGGTTTGTATTGTTAGCTGGTAATTATGTGACAGTGTTTCAAGTTGTGTTACAGAGTAACATGAAAGTATTACAACGAGAAGTGTTAAGAATTACTCTCTCAGGGGCGTTACTAAGTAACAAAGCAAATTACTTTTTAGAAAAATGTGTAATATGTTACTTTCTTTGAGTAACAAGCCCAGGACTGGCACTTTGGATAGCATGACACGCACACAGTGTTTGCTGAGTGTGGCTTACATTAATAGTGTTAGCAGCAGAAACTGTACAGGCGCCTGTGGAGAAATTGGTTGTGTGATGCTCAGGTGAGCGGTTATTTGGGGGTTGACTCTGATGAAGCATAAATGCAGCTGTTCATTTTCTAGATCAAAATGCTGTAAAATCGTGGCTGTCCTGTTTTATTTTCCTGAGAGACGCTGCTGTCTGCCAGGGCATCGGGTGGCTGCAGTAATACTTTAAAACCAAGAGTTAACGTTTGCTGAACATCAATAAAATATGAATGATTAGTTTAACTGACTCGTATGGTCCCCAGTTTTAATAGATGTGCTTGTGATGTGGCTCAAGTTGCTTTCCTGTAATGTACCAAGGAGTGAGTTTTGGTCCACATTCAGCCCTAATCTGTATTTGGGTTGTTCTCATTTTTTCTGTTTGTTTACTCAAGCTGCAGAGGCAAAGCTCCGGGTGTTGTGTTGGACCCTGTTTCTACTCAAAGCCAAAGCAGACATGGATCAATACTTTGACTGGCAGCGAAGTTCTGACAGATTCAAGCTCCTCCTCGCTCGCTGCCATTCTTGCCGCGAGGTCAGCCCTTCCTCTAATTGCTTTGCGCCCACTGTGGAAGCCTTGAATCTGCAGCAGGTTGCGTTCACAACTCTTGAACCGTCTTGATTTGTATCTGCTGAAGAATTTCACGTTGTTCAGACTATGTAAATTGATGACAGATCACCCACAGCAGACCTCGCTGATCAGTCACTCCTTTCAGTTGGCGGATGGAGCACAGACTCAATGAAACACTTGGCGCATCTCTTTTCAGCAAGTTGGCGAGCACCTTGGGACCTGGCCGCTTGCAAGACGAATACTGGCGGTGAGCGGCTGTTGTCATGGCAACAGCAAGCACTGGCATGCACCAGCTTTGCTGTACAGCCTCCCCTCCCTCTGTAGCCCCACTGCAGCTTAATTTCACCGTGTAGGCTTTGTGGCTATAAAGGTGATGGATGATGTAGAAGGAGAGCAAAGATGGTGAGGCAGAGGCTAATCTTTAACCTGCCTCTGTACTGGCACAGCGCTCAGGCAGCTTATGATCAATTAGTTAAATATTAACAAACCTAATTGCAAACCTACAAATACCCAGACGGTGGTGAAACAACTGTTAAAACCCTGCACATTTTACTCAAGAATAACTGAGTGCTGCGCTTATGACTACAAATAAAAGCTCATTTGTTTGAATTCTTTGCTTTCCGTTTCTTTAATTGCTGTATTGGTTTGTTTGCCATGTTTGATTTTTTTTTTGTAATGCAAATAAATGGTAAATTATCCATCTATGCAAACAAGATGCATAAGTACACCTGAATGGGTTGGTAATTAAATCCAGGTGTGACAACCAGTCACACATCAGCAAAGCTGGAGCGACTGGAGCTGCAATGATTCGTGGATTACACCGCTGGCATTATTTGGCAGCTGTTTTATCAATTTGACGACTGTTTTGTGGTTTATGAAAACCGCCAAACATTAGATGGTTTCATCTTCTTAATTTTGAGCATTTGTCGGTTTATATTGCATGAATGGTGACGTGTGTTTTGACTCATTCGTGTGACAGAACCTTTCGACACAGGTAATCTTTGCAATTTCTTTTTGAAATTATTTCAATCCTTCTGCAATTTTAATTAGCAGAATGACTGCAATTGAAAGGAATTGAAGAAGTTTAATAAATCAAGCTTTTGCCTTTCATATTATACTGTAGGACTAATTGGACTGATTGCACTTTTGTATCGCTGGAGTAGAACAGATTAAGATTAAGCTTTAACCTCATCCTGCCACAGCTAAGCATACATTTGATGCAATATGAGCTTAAAACTGGGGGAGCTCAGCAGGAAAAAAGTTTCTTTATTTTTAACTCTGCTGCGGTTTAGAGGATGGGTGTAGAGAGAGAAAGCTATAAATAGAAATGTCACGTATTAGTAGAACTTCCTCTATCGTGGTCAGGATACCCTGGTACATTGATTTCCTCTGCTTTAAGTAATACGCTCCAACTTGTATTCACCACCCACCCTCTGGGCCTGTGCTAACCTCCAGGCCTCACAACTATTCTGCTGGAAATCCCGTAGTCTGTCTGTTGGCTGACTGCCCCAGTAGACTATGCATGACCTTGCTCGGAGAATTGTCCTACCAATCAGCGAGCAGCTGCAGGAATCGGCTTTGAAAATGGAAGCTTGTGAGAGGAAAATTGATGAAACAGTCCTTCACTGCTCGCAATTTTAAAGACCACACGTATCCCTAAGCTGCTTTCTGAAGATCATAAATTAATTTATGGAGTTCTGGGGTTTTGTGGGTGGAAAATTACAAATCAGAGAGATGGCTAATTTTAACACGGTAGAGAAAAAAAATGCACTTTCTAGCTGATATCCATGTATACATGTGTTAGAGCTGGTTTGGCCCATAAGGACAGTTTAAAGTTT
Organism: Bujurquina vittata; assembly: GCA_015106715.1. Taxonomy (NCBI): domain Eukaryota; kingdom Metazoa; phylum Chordata; class Actinopteri; order Cichliformes; family Cichlidae; genus Bujurquina; species Bujurquina vittata. Next base: position 12,556 of record VUQK01015432.1, read on the forward strand.
GAGTTTTACAACAGCAGCACTAATTCAAGTATTTAATTATTTATTTTTTTTTAGCTGTGTTCCCCACCTGGTTCCGATTGTAAATGATGGCCAACATGGAAAAATGGCCATCATTAGCACAGCTGCCTCTGTGATTTTTCACAATTACATCTCCCCTTCCCACCTGCGCAGATACCTGAGCCGTGTTTTTGGCATGCACCCAAAGGAGACCGCCAGACAGCTGAGCCTGGCTGTGAAAGACGGCCTGGTGGTGGAGACCCTGACTGTTGGCTGCAAGGGCTCCAAGGCCGGCATCGAGCAGGAGGGATACTGGCTGCCTGGGGATGAGATGGTAAGCCCGCTACAATTTATCAGGACAAGCAACAGTGAATTTATTGTCTGAGTTTTGTGTCAACGGCTGCCAAAAGAAAGTAGATTCGTACCCAGTGTGACAATAGAAAATGTTGCTGGTGCCGGTGTGCTCACACTCGGAGAAGAGTTTCAGTTTTCCGCACAGCTGAACATGTCTGATGACAACTTACGCTTCTTACCAGCCTGTGATAGAGAGTATGATTCCTCACTGATCATTTTTAATAATGTGTTTTAGCTAGGAAGTAAAAGCGCACGCTACATGTTTTACAGATGAGGCGCTGTCTTAGGTGTAGGTGCCAAACAGCAGGGGTGGGTGGGTGAGGAGGAGTGGTATTTGGAACTAATAGAAGGCTTCAGTAATGACAGCTCAGTGAGCACGTGCAGCAAATACTTCTCATCAGTTTCTGCTTTGTTTTGCCTTGAGAAGGAAGCCATCTGCTGTGCAGTTTTATTGATATTCATCTTTTTTCTTTATGCGCAGTACTTGTTTGATTTGTCCTGTCAGTAGTGAGGAAGTGTTTGCAGTGTAGTGATGCTTACAGTCTGTCACAGCGTCTCTGTGCAGAGTGCATCATTTTAGTTCATCAGCGCTGCCTGGGAAGAACCTTTCTGTATTTTTCCATCTGTATTTGTGCGGATTACTTTGTAAGTGCAAGTGGAGCTAAATTATTTGGTGAAACTACTGCTTTTTATTTCCCCCTAAGGGTTCTAAAACTGGCTACATCACACGTTGCCTATTAAACCACATGGGCGTCATCAGTCATGAGTGAGCAACATTATAATACAGGACAAACACCAACCGCTGATTTGATTTCATATAAACTAAGTTTGTTAGATTCACAGTTAGGAAAAATCAGCTGTTAAGACTGCAGGATAGAGGAGAGTCATGGAAGTCATAGCAAGCATGTTAGATTTGGATTTTATATGTTGTGGGCCATCACAAAATATTTCTGTGATTGGAGGAAAGGCGTTGGTCTCTGAGGACATGACACTGATGTCCGCTGGAGCCCAGGGCATTTTAGCAGCAGGACTTTTAAACACTACTCTCTGAATCACTTGCAATCACAGGATCCAAAAGGCGAGGGAAGCAAGGTAAGGGCTGCATTGTTATTTTCAAATCCCGGGTTTGTTCTCCATTTGCTCCCCTCATTTTCCCCCTCCTCTCAACTAACATCATTCTGTGAGAAATCAGTTCTGCCACACGCAGTGCAGTCAGGGATTCGAGTGAATCTTTTTAAGCAGGCTGCAGAGAAACCAAACAGCATACTGGATGCTCTGGTAGGTGTAAAGGTTTAGAGGCTGTATGAAAAGAGCTCGAGAGCCTTATGTGCCAGTGGTGAAGAAATCCAGTCTTCTTGTAATGCTTTTGACTGAGTCCACTTCTGCACCATAAATGAATTCATGTATCCGGTTTCCATTTGGAAATCGCTCTGCTTGCTGGCCTAGAGTTCAGCGGTAATCACACTGCCAGACATTACATGCTGTCATTGAGTTATGCTGTAAAAAGCTTCATGAAAGTCCATTGCAGCGCTGTGTCCACGTGGCCAAATTTCTTGCGGAAGTGATCAGTGATCTTGATGAACTACGTGCTCGCTACTTATCTACAGGTGTGCTGTTGCTTGCTTTTTAATAACACAAAGTCTCTTCTGGTGTTAAAAAAAACTAACAAACATCGTCAAACATCAAGGTATAGCTCGAAGAGTAATTTGGTTTTTGCGTCACGCAATCATATTTTCACGTGAGACGACAAGCAATGCTAGCATAGCCGCAGGTTAGTAGCAAGCATCTGTGAGTATTTTGGTCTTGGTAGTTGTAGTTCTTCTCAGAACAGTGTGCTCTGCTGTGGTCTTAACTTCTGTCTGGCATGCTTGTTTTTTTTCTCTCTCTTCATTTTAAAATGATGAAATGGTGGGGGGGCTGGGTGATTATGGTCTGTGTGGTTGTGCTCTTTAGCTTCCTCCGTGCCTGCTGCTAATAACACGGCCGACTGACTCTTTCAGGTTAGTAATCAGTCAGCGGACGGAGCAGAGTCTGAATGTGAGAAGCGCTGTGAAGCAGTGGGTAGATGGAGGCCAGTTCTCCCTCTGCAGGTGCTTGGATTCAGTCCAGCTGGCACGAGCTGTGTCCTTTGGTTGACCTCAAGATTATTTGGTCCTCAAACAGATAACCATGGCATTTGCACACAGGCCATAACTTTTAAAACTAGCACCATCAAGTTCTTGAAAGCAAGTTTTCAAAAGCACTGCCTCGAGCCAGGTTGGATTAAATCCAGGTGCACCTTCTCTGCAAGGGGGAATTTATTAAACAACTCCTAAATGCTTGTTGGTTATTGAAAGTTTGGTTATTAAACTGATTTAAATCTACTCACCGATGATGCATGATGATGACAGTGATGTGCTGTGTGAATGCACTGTAGTGTTAGACTCTGTAAAAGAGAGCCTGCGTACATTATTTCATTGCAGCTACTAACCCATTATGTTGACATTGTTCAGTGAGCTTCCTTGTGCAAACACTGTTTTCATACTTTACATCCTCTGCAGGGATTTTCCTTTGTTTCTGAGACTTTAGCGAAAGCTCCACAGGCCTCTGAGTGGATATGTTATTTAATGAGTTTGTCTTCAGTGCAGTGCTGATTAAAGAGTTCCAGTTCCAGTAGTTGAAATAAAACTGTTCCTTATATGATGCTAAATCGCTTAACATGTGATATAGGCAGGTATCCAGCATTAGTGGCATTTGAAGCTCTGAGGTGCTGAAATGGAGATAATTTAACTCAATGAGCTCATTATTGTCTGTGTTGCTTTAACAGGAGCAACAAGACAGTCAAAAAAATTAGCAGTACTAACCTTAACTAGGTTACTACCCATGCAGTTTTCACTGTCTGCAGGCAGCTGTACACACCAAAAGCTACAACGCTGCTGTAATGGCCGAACATGCAAATCGGGGCATCATGTAGCAATAGGCTGCATAGCAAATAATAAAATGTGTGATTAAATATTTTAATGACGTGTGCTTTTCTTTCAGTAATAATATTTTAAAGCCACAAAGTGAAAAAGTTTTAGCCTAAATGTAAAATGAAATGTGAAAGTGTTTAAAAAGATTAAAATATTTTTGAGAACTTGCAAAAATGCCTTCTTATTCAAAAAGCAGATTTATCTGTGTCTCAAGTATTTGAGAGACGGAGTAAAGCAGTTTACTATGCTGAACAGTGGAGATGAATCCTGGAGTTGATTTTTGTAGGTCCCAGGAAGGAACGCTAACCCCGCTGCTCGACCTTGCCGGGCTCGGCGGCGTGTCCCGGCTCGACTCTGACGGTGCAGAGCTGTAAACCAGAGTCAGGCTAACGGCAGCCAGCTCTCCCACTGCCGCCGTTCTGCCTCTTGACGCTCTCCAAGCTCCCGCTTTGGCAGCTTGTTGTCCGGGCACATTTCTCCCTCCAAAAAGCAAAGAAGTATTTCATGGTTAGAAGTCTGTGATTTAAACCCAGAAACTGATTTTCTCACTTGGTTTCGAAGCTTTTTCCTCTGGATTTTGAACTTTGGTCAAGCACAGTTTTATTGTGGCATGTGTATTTGTATGGGCATTGCTGAGCCAGTGTTCAAACATTGTTATTGTAATAATATCTGTTGTGCTCGGGCCCAAGTCTGTCCACACTTCTGTTAAAAGTCACTTTGCAGAAACCGTAGACGGTGCGTCTTTGGCTCACAGAGCTCCGGCTTTTTGAAGTCGGCCACTTGTCTTTCATCAGACAGTCCAACAATAGTGAAGTGGCTCTTGACACTCAGCAGCACACAAGCACCATCGCGCTGTTTTTCAAGTGTTTGTGTGGGTGAAGAGTCTATTACACTGTAAAAAGTAGAGGTCCTTTGACAAATCGGTGCATGGATTTTTAGAGCATGTTTATATCCAGATGGGAATCTCTGAGCTTCTACTTCATGTGGACTCATTTTGCTCCCAGATAACCTTTGAAAGAATACGTGATCTTCCCGCGATCGCTCCTGCGTGCTGTCAGATACTGTGCGTAAATTTAGGGTTTAAAGTCGAGGACACAGTTTTTGCAAGTTTGCCTCTGTGCACTGCCACCGCGGGTCCGAAGTGAAGCAGGCGGGATGTGATCGAAATGCAGGCTCACACCTTTAATTCAAGGGGTTCATTAAAAAATAGTGCATCAATGATCGACACCTGTTTGTTTTTTAAGTTATTTTTCTCCATGTTCGTACATTTATTGTACATTTGGGGGAAGATCTGCAGCAGAGCGTGAGTGGGAATGGTGTTAACTCACAACTAGTGGGATTAAATCATTAATCTACAAAATCCCATCTGTAAGACCCACCCGTAAGCATGTTCATATAGACTTTAATAATGATTAAAATAATGAAAAGGAAAACCACCAGTTTTATTTTAAGATGGAGGAAGTGGCACAAGTTTGACACTCAGCTTCAGTTAATGTTAATCAGAATAAAACCTAATTTGAATATATGTATTTGTTAGTGTCCCGTAGTAAACATAGACATCAACTAATGAGCTTTTTTCCAGCGGATGGGTTTAAAAACAGACTGGATCTCAGAGTTTGGGTCTCTCTGTCGCTCTTTCCTCTCGTTTGTACACTCTCAGTTCCTTTCCTCGTTTCCTCCTTCCTTTCCTCCCTCCCATCAGAAACTCAATAGGACGGGGAGAGCAGTCGAGACAGCGGGCATTAAATAAAATAAGACTTCTCCATTTTAAAGGAGCATCAGTTTAAATTGATGAATGGCTGCATGAGTGTAACACTCTTTAATCACAGATTCATGACAAGTTAAAGTTTCTTTTAATTCAAATTGATGAGTTCAGACACATTCTTATTTACACCTACAAATGGAGAAGGGTAGTTACTCGTCTGATCGTTCACTTAATCATTTTTAATAACCAGAATAACTTATACGTATTGGTGACGTCCTCCTCCTGCCATGAAGTGTTTTATGTCCGCGCTCTCCTCCAGATGGAGTTTAAGGATTAAGACGTCCTTTAGGATGACACAGTGAGGTGCATTTCCAGAGGAGATGAAGAGGCACTGAAAAGAAAAATGAGAAAAGCCATTTTCTTTTCTGTTTGGGCTCGTTTGATCCCTCCTCCCGTTAGAGGAGCTCTAACCTGGCAGCAGATACGAAGTTACACTTCTGCGCTTTCAGTTCTTGTTGAGGTCTTTTAAAAAAGATTGTCAGGGTTATTTAGGACAGTCCTCTTTCATCAAAACCCCGTTGTTGAGCAAACTGAAGGAAACAGACTTCATCAGAAAGCGCTGCACCTGATCAGTGCTGCAGTTACTGCTGTGCTTCCTCCACCTCCACCTCCACCTAAACTACAGCAGCACATGGAGAAGAAATCAAGAGAGTCTGAAGTGCAGTTTTGTTTTTGCACTCAGTCACGACTCGCCTGCTCCCCCCCGCTGTGTCGGTCCAGACTGTGAGTGGGAGGAGTTGGACAGGCTGATAAGTACGTGAATTTCTAGTGCTTTGTACTTCCTGTTTCAGCGCAACTCACTTGACCTCCCTAATGAAAAGGATTAAAAAAAAAAAACAGCTTGTGAACCGTTTGTATCAGGATGAAATAATGTGGAGTCCATTCAGTAGCTGCCCTCTGTAAACACTTCAATTAACACAACTTTTAATTATTGTTGAAAAAAGGCACGAGGTGAGGTAATTTTTGTCCAGTTAGAGGATAAACATGGCTGTAAATCCTCGAGGGTTACTGCAGTATTTCTTTTATTTTCAACCTCTTGAGTCCTCATTATTTTCTTTCAGACCTGTTTTAGCACATTTGTGAAAACTGTCACTGGCCACACATTTCCAGACTTAGCTCTGTGTGTGTGTGTGTGTGTGTGTGTGCGCGTGCGTGCATGTGTGTTTTGTTTGTTTCTTTTAGCAAGGAGTAGGGCAGGAAGGGTATTGCCTGAAATTTGTACAATAATATACCTAAATTATACTCCAATAACTGTACTCATGCAGTTCTACTTTAAATTCCTTGCAAGCAAATTAAATTAAAAGTTAAATGTTGCATATTTGCATAAGAAAGCGAGATTAGAGACACGTAAACACGTTTGTGGTGTGTAACAGAGTAACGAGGATGGATGCTCAGCCCCGAGGCGAGCCAATAATTGCCCAGAGAGGCAGCATTCATTAAAATTAAACACACCACAAAGTGAGGATATTTAAAAGAAAAAGTTTTGAAAAGAAAGGGCTAAAATGAAATTTTAATTTACAATTTTTTTTTTGCCAGACAAACCTTCATCAGAGCTCTTTGTAGTTGTTCAAAGTCTGCAGTGATTTCTGGATAAAGTGCATTTTTTGCCTCGGTGATCTCACGTCTGCGTCTGCATTGAGTACATTTCCTTTTTTCCTCCTGCAGCACTGTTCATCTCTGACACCATTCACCACATTCACACCTCGTAGGAGCTCAGCACAACCACTGTCTTTTTAAAATTTTCATTCTTGTTGCCGAGTACATCCCACAGAGGAGGGGAGAAAAAAAGGCTTGAAGGGCTCTTTCTGAAAAGCAGCTTTACATATTTTCTGGGAGGAAAGAAATTTCCCTCGTTTAGTTTTCCACCCAGACCATCTCGCTGATTCACACTTTGAATCATTGACCTTTTTACTCAGCTATCACAAGGCCGGTGTTATTTGTCCAAATTAGTTTTTTGGGTTTTTTTTCCCTTCCTAAAATGACTTCACTGCTGAAGTCCGTTTGTTTCTCCATAATCAGATTCGGGATGGAAAGTTCAAAACGGTTCGGAATTTTTCCACGCTGTCTGAGGAAGTTTGGCAAATTTGCATTTAGAGAGGATCCCTGCAGAATTTCAATGAAATGGCATATTTTAAAGTTTCTGCTGCAGTGCACCAGGGAGAGTGTGCCTAGATGTAACAGTCACGCCACAGATATTCAGTCACATGGGCTAAAATTTATTTACACATTTTCGAGGCATGTTTGATCATTATTAAAAAAGACCCGTCTCCCCCCGGTGTCCTCTAGTGATAACTTTGCTCGCGCAGCGGATCCATACAGAAACCGTATCCATAACAACTCTGACATATTTAAGGGTTCAGATGCTGAGTAAACAGGTTGATGCTTCGCAGTGTCGCACCTTCAGGAATTAACTGGTCTCTCTGCTCTGTAGCCGGACATGCTAGTGACGTAGGTTTAATCAAGGATGGAGAAAATCATTTCCTCCCCTGCTGTGGTTGGCGGGTTGGAGGGGGGGGGTCACCCAAACTTGTGCTTTGCTATGTCTTCCTTACAGGACTGGGAGACCGAGAGCCACGACTGGTACTGCTTCGAGTGTCACCTACCGGGCGACGTCCTCACGTGCGACAACTGCTTCCGGGTCTACCACCTCAAGTGTCTGTCGGAGGAGTTCAAGCCCCGAGACGGAGGATCTCCCTGGCAGTGTGTCGTCTGCAGGGTCGGTGCTCAAACAGTCTGTATTTCACTTTCTTTTCTAAAAAAATACCCAATAAGCATATTTTTGTGTAGAAAGAATGAGTTTTCTGAGCCTCGCTGCTTTAGTGGGCTGTTGGAGGGTGAAGATTAGGTTTTATGGTTAAAGTCTGTCTTTGCGAGCAGCTGATGGTGCAGCCCCACAGTTTCATTTCTCTACGTTTTCTGCCTTTCGCTCTCTTTCTCTCCTTTTAAATTTATTATTATTTTTGGATCCGTCTCACATAAAGATCAGTTTTACTGTTGCTTTCTCTTCCTCTTTCTTTGCTCTTCTGACTGAATTTTCTCTCTTAATATTTTAAGGATGTTGCCTTTCTAACAGCTGTCAGGAGCCGTAATGAATGGATATTGAAATAACGTTTATTTGTATTACAGGTCAGAACGTGATCTGCTGTGTTGTAATCCATCGGTCTCTCTTTTCTTTTCTTCTCCCGCATCATCAGGGAAGTAAAAAGAAGAACCTAAACAAACAGGAGATGTGTAAATACCTGCGCTTCATCGTCCAGCGTATGAAGGAGAGGGTGAGAACAGCACGTGCTGCTATCAGTCTTTTTATCAAACAGCCCGTCCAACCTCTCTGTGGGAATTCAGCAAAATGTACACATTCAGCGTTCGTACGGGTGCTGGAAATCCTCGAAAATGCTTGGATTTTAATTTTGTTCTTTCAAGGTTTGAAAAGTGCTTGAATTTTGGATCAAGTGCTTGAAACTGCTGCCATAGGGACGCAGTACGAGCGCTGTGTGTGCAAGAAACACGGCGACAGCGCAGGATTTCAGGTTTCTGGTGTGGTGCCAAAAAGTTATTTATTCATTTATTTTTATGTGTGCATATATCAGTAAATGGACTGTGGTGCACAGGATTTATGAAGGGCTTCTATATTAAATGAAGAAATGACTTGTGTTGCAAATATATTTATGGAGTATATTTCATAAATTTGATATATTTATAGAACTGTAATGTTCTGTTTGTTGGAATTTCTGCAGCCTTCTTTGCAGATCTCTCAGTGTCACTGACACTAAAAGTGTCTTTGCCCTCATTAATTATCTATGAAAGTCACTTTGCCAAGACGTGATTGCAGCTTCTGCCTGTGACAGGAGTTTGTGTCTCGCTCATAATGATGTAATATCATTCACGAGAGATATGTTTGACACGCTTCACAGATTTTTAGGCCAGCAATTTAAATACAACCAGTCTTTTTTTTTTCTCCGTCCAATACCGGAAATCACTTTTTGGCGCAACGCCAGCGTTTCTCCAAAACTCTCCAGAAGTCCTTGATGACACTGGAAAAAATCGTTAAATTTGTTGCTAGTTGCTTGTTTGGGGAAAAAAGGTTGAAAAGGTCTAATGACAAAGTTACTAAAACTTATTGCAGCTTCTACCAGGTGACAGGAACGTTCTTTATGACTCAAAACGAGTCGATATCATTCGTGAGAGATGATGTTTGATATATGCTTGAAAGATTATAGGTCGAAAAACAGCACTTTGTATACTTTGGAAAATATTGATAATTGTGAATGACCCCTTAATGTGCTGGAAAATCTTGAAATTTGACCTTGAAAGTGCTTAAAAAGCTTGAATTTGATCCTGGTGTACGAACCCTGCATGTTGCATTTTGCAAAGCTCACAAAAATTGCATTTATTTGGCTTAAAATGTGCAAGATTGACGATGAGTCTCTAACACGAGTCTGTATCGTGCTGAACACGCCCGTCTGCGCACGCCTGCTTCCTTCTTCTTTCATTAATTAATGAAAAAAAATGATCAAAATGATTTTTGCTTTTTGACTAAAAGCAAAAATCATTTTAATTGTTTACTTGGATTTGAAGCCTTTAATATTTCATTCTGGCTTTTGGCTGCGGTCACAAAAAAACAAAAAACTCACATCCATTCTCACACCCATGAATGGTTTTCATTATTTATCTATTTATTTTTGCAATATGATTTTACACATCGTTACGCACACGCAGGCGTGGATGCTCATTGCCCAGTTTTCAAATAATAAGACCAGCCTACGCACAAGAAATCCCAGAGAGCCAAAAGTTCAGGCTTCACGGTGCCCTGAACGCCTCATTTCAGATGTGTTTTTCAGCTCTCGGCTCTCTGTGATGTCAGTGAACTGCGTGTCTTTAATATGGTCGTCTCAGGCTCTGCCCAGCCAGTGTTGGAGCTCCTGACACACAGCCAATAAATATTGAATATTTTGAAGTAGTCCAAGATCGAAAATATGACGCTGAATAGAGTGTAATGGTTCCCCTCCTAAGTTAAAAAAAAAACAAAGCCTCATTACACAACCCTTCCTCTCTTCCCTTCCACTCTTTGCTCAGTCTCACCATCATTTCTCTCTTCATCTATAAATGTGGTGTTAAATCTCCATCTTTCTCACTGTCCTTCCCTCGTCTCCCTCGATCCCGTCTTTCCCACTTAAAGGCATATTAAATCTCATCAGTTACCCCGCATGCTGCCTTTATCACCGCCGGGCTCCCAGGCTTTCCCTCCTCATCACTTTCCTCTAACACAGCCCTGCTCTTCTGTTAAACTGGATTACATCATCATCCCTCCTCTACGTTGCAGGCGGTGGACCTGAACAAAAAAGGCAAAGACACTAAACACCCCATGTACAGACGACTGATCCACACGGCGCTGGATGTCACCAACATCCAAGAGGTAACAGCCAAGCTCGGCATCATCGCCTGCTGACATTTATCCAATCAAGTATATTTGTTATTTTCTCCTTGTTAACACATGCTCGCAGGCAGCTGTAATATACCTGCACACACCTCAGAGCGTCGTCTCAAACTTCTCGTTACTGAAATTAAATGTATTTGTTTTGTGCTTTAGTGACATAAAAAAAATCCAGAGAGATGTAAAGTTGAGGAGAGCGAGGCACAGGTGAAGCTTCTCAAAGATGTGATTGAGCTGTTGCTCCTCGTGGAGTTTTGACCTTCACTGCGCAGATCTGACATTTCAAGCCTGCTTCCAAACTCGTTTACGGGGCTCTCCTAACGTCTTGAGTTGTGAAGCGAGTTCCTGTGAGCCGCATCTGGACATCATCGATTCTGTGATGTGGAAACTTGAGACATGAATTGCTCTTACACCGAGGCGTGGATTTAATCTTATAACCAGAATTTCTTACCTCAACCATTGTACATAAAATATATTTAAGAAGCAAACTGTCAGTCAAATCAGAACATTTTTATAGTTTTCAACAAACCTGGAGGGGAGCTCGGAGAATTATGATTAAACCTCTTTTGAACTCTAAAAACTTTCCAGGTTCCAGAACTTTGAATTCATCCCCTCCTATGTTGACGGGTTGTTCTGGCATCGAGGCACGAAACGGTAATTTCCCGGCTGAAAAACGAGCGGTCCAGTGAGCGCTGTGGGAGGACTATTGATTAGCTAATCAACTTTGGTCTAACGTCCTTGTCGAGCTATTCTCAGACTGAGAGGTGGAACCAAGTGTGTGAACTGGAATGTACTCTCAGTATTGTCCAATATGTCTCCACTTTGAAAGCTCAAGACTTTAGCCTGGCAGCTCATCGGTGCTAAATGACTGGATTCAGATGATTCCAGAGTTTAGTTTGTTTCCTCCCCACAGAAATGGACTCGAGTGAGGCTGACTGAAGGTGGACGTTTAATGACGGCCAGTTTAAAGTCATGAAACATTAAATGTTTAAAGAAACGCGCTCTGTCCTTTTGAAAGCAAACTAACGTACAGTTTGTACAGTCATTTATTAATGTGTAATAATAATGCGTATACGTATGTGTATACTCTGTCAAATGCAGATATACCTAATAACAACTCCGTCTTTTTTGTGGCTGTGTAACATTGTATAAAGTCAAGAGTAGGTGCAAATTAAAGTTCATATGAACTCAGAAGAGTCTTTGCTATCTGCAGCTCCATCCTCAGCTGGTGATGTTTAATGCAGCAGTGACACCGCAGTGTGTTTAAACAAGTGTTTCTCATTAACTTTTCACTGACCCCGTGCACTAAAGGCTGAGGTGTTGTGGGTTCCACGAACTCAAACGATGCCGAGATGTGTTACTGTGATCGGCCTGCTGTGTGAAATGCAGAATGTTGTAAATTTTTCAGTTGTTTTATTGTAGGCAAAGTTTTTGTGTCCTTTCTACCGACATTAGTTGAATTTTATCGCCTGAGAGTGTGTGTGTGTGTGTGTGTGTGTGTGTGTGTTAATAAGCACTCTGCCCTCCCCTGAACCTCCTGCGTGTCGGTCACCAAAAACACACACAACACACACTCTCAGCATGTGAATAGACCTTGTTGTACTCACTCGCTCTCACTGACCGACCCTCCTGTTTCTCACTCGTCCTCAGAATCTGTCTGAAGGGAAGTATAAGAGTTTTGAGGAGTTCAAAGCAGACGCTCAGCTGATTGTTCACAACACTGCCATCCTGTACGGAGGTGGGTTCACTGTCTTTCTCTTTAGTTATGGAGCACATTGACCTTGCATATGAACTCAGCCCTGTTTTCTTTTAACAAAAAGCCAAAATCCCCGAATGTTGAATGTTGTGCAAATGTAGTCAAACAAGAATTCGAGCCAAATCAAACAAATATTGACTCATATCAATAAATATTTCTGCAGGAAACAGAACAAAGGCGGATATTTGATAGCAGCTGTGGCAGAATGAAAGCTTCAGTTTTTGTGCGATTGTGGAGTTTAATAAATGAAGCTGTTGCCGTTCTTGTCCCACTAAAACCCAGGAAGGACATTTTTGTGCTTCAGGCTCGTCAGAGGAAACTTGATTGTTACATTTTGGTTGATGCCTAAAATAAGATCTGCAGTTAACACTAATTTCACATGCTGGTCACAAACTACATAAGTGGGTTAGAGAATTATAAGTAACTTGTAAGTATTAAGACTTTATTGCTCACCAAAACTGTCCTCCAATAACCTGCGAGCCTGTAGAAGAACAGGGCACCACAGCAGTCCTCATTTCCGGGTCAACCTGCTGGCTTTGAGTTCAGCCAAACTGAGCTTCAAATCTGAGCTTGGAACCAAAACCACATCATTGTAAAGATCTCAGTCTCATTAATATCACTGCCCAAAGTGTTTTATGTGCCATCAGTTCCGATGCTTTGTGTCAACATCTATTTTCCTCTACTAACCGTGATTAAACCAAACAATTTTTTAAAGCGTTAATTGTGTTTTCCTTTAATGTAAATTTGCCTCCTTGTACGGTGCAGTCCACAGCGACCAGGCAGAGATTGCACGGTTGCTCTTCAGCGACACGTGTCACGAGGTAACATTTTATCTTACGGATACGTTCAGTTTATCACTTTGATACATTTTTCTTAGTGTGAAGTGACGCTGAGCCCTTCGTCTTTTCTCCGTTCTGTCTTCCAGCTGAACGAGTTGTTGCTATGCAAGAACTGTTTCTACCTGTCAAACGCGCGGCCTGACAACTGGTTCTGCTATCCCTGTGTGAGTGTGAACAAACTGCATCCATGTCCTTTTAGCAGCAGAAAAACGCTCTTTATTCAGACAACGCAGTGTTAGCATGTGCCACATTTATTAACTGAGAACCAGTTTCGACTTTAAGAGTGCTGTGCTAATCCTCTTCCGTAGAAGTAGTGTTACATATCTGATGTGAACCTCAGGCCTGTTGTGTCCTGCCTGTAAAACATTTTCTTTCTGCCGCGTTGGCAGAGCCCCAGCCATGACCTGGTGTGGGCCAAGATGAAAGGTTTTGGCTACTGGCCGGCCAAAGTGCTCCAGAGAGAGGACAACCAGGTGGACGTACGTTTCTTTGGGCATCAGCACCAGAGGTTAGCGGAGCACAACGTTGCACAGCATGACTTGTGTTTCTTTGTTCTCAGTCAGCATAACTCTTAATGACTTTTGTCTTTCCTGGCCGGCAGAGCGTGGATCCCCTCAGAGAACATCCAGGACATCAAGGTGAGCGTCCAGCAGCTGCAGGTGAAGCGCAGCAACGGCTGGAAAAAAGCTTGTGAAGAGCTGGAGGTGTACCAGCGCTTCCTGAGGGAGGGACGCTTCTGGAAAACGAAGCTGGAGGACGGCAGCCCGCCGCACCAACAGAGTCAGCGGCAGCAGCAGGAGGAGGGCAGCGTGAGGACGGACAGACTGGAGCGGACGGACGAAGCTGAGTCCAGCATCTCGTCCACCAGCAATGAGCAGGTCCGCCATGTAAGTGGGGCCGTCACCCTTTTAAACCCTTTATTCCACTTTGTGTGTTTAGAAAAGGTTTCTACACATCATTCGTGGTCCACCTCTGGGCGCCTCCTCTCCATTTTCTGTGCTGTTGTGGCAGCAGTGTAAGACGGGCAGCTCTGCCTCTGGGCTCCTCCGCTGATGTGCTGAGACATTCCCAAACCAGCCGAGAGGCGTAACCTCTCCGGTGCATCCCGGACGGCCCAGTATCACTTTCACCCCAGAAACAAACCTTTTTTTGTTGTTTCATAGTTTCGAAAATGCCCTTTTTTTTTTTTTAATGTGGTTTCAAAGTCTTAAGCTTAAGGTGTAGGCTGTGTAGGCTCTTAAGACTCAACATAAAAATGGTTCATTTTTGCAGCATGCATGAAGGCAAGAAAGGTTTTCCTGGATGAGCAGAGCTGTGTTACCTTTTTTAGCCTCGGGGGGGAAAGTGGCTTTTGTTCTTTTTGTCACCTGAAAACTTGAATCGTGCAGATCAAACTGTTAATGTTCCAGTCTGTGTGGCTGAACTTGTTTTGGGTGTGAAGTGCAGTTTTAGTTTTGTTTCGTGTTGCTGGAGATGATTTATATAAAGCACGTTTCTGCAACAGTGGAGCAGAAAAAAAAAAGCTAAAAGTTACCGTAGCGTCACTGGCAGCGCTCAGAGTGTGCTGCTCTGGGATCAGCTGCTGGTGTTCCAGAAGCAGCTGCAGACCTTCACTTCGCTGCCTCATGTGCGTCTGCTTGTGTTCACCTGTTCAGGCACGTCTTTGCTGGGTCTTGTTAATGAACAGTGTTCTTAATAATAAAGTTTAACTCTGCGTGAGACGCTGCGCCCTCAGTGGAGAGGTTACATTTTGGGTTTTGTGCATCTTTTGCATCATTCTGCTCTGTAGTTTTTCTTTTACTTACGCACTGCTGACTTTATGGCGTTTTGCTGTAAAATAAATGCATCGTTCCTTCATGAGGACTTTACAGCTATGTAACAGTAACTCTTTTCCAAGTGCACATACTGCGGAAGGTTTCTCCTGTTTTCAGAAGTAGGAAAATTGGGAAAAGTAGAGTGTGTTGAATTGAAGTGCCTTCATGTGTCGTGTAAATTTTCTCACCGTCAAGCAAAGTCACAACTTGACTTTGAGTGTTGTGTAAACCTCCGCTGAGGTTTTCACGTCTATAGCAAAAAGTTTCTTTCTCAGGGCTCTAAATATAAAACCTGAATCGACCACACGTCTCAAACTCGGCCTTAAACGCACACAGACACACACACAAGTGCGCCACAACAACAGGTAGTTTAATGTAAAACCAAAATTTGGTGCATTAAAATGATTGTTTAAAGAGACACGCACACACGCACACACGCACACACACACACACACACACACACACACACACACACACACACAGTTACAGTTTGGCACAAAATAAAAGCAGCTCAGATTTATTGTAAAATACAGCAAACAGCGCCCCCTGGTGGCTGAACTGCAGCTCTGTTGGCTGGATGTAAATCCTTAAATTATGACGCTAATAAAACAAATGATACTGACATAATTATGATCATTATACACAGTATACGAGTGTTTAGACCGTCTTGAAAATGTCTGGAGGAGTAACTCAAGTGCAGTTTGAAGGTCAACTTTTTTTTTTTTTAATCTGAATTTCCTTAATTGGGTCCAACTTTGAATGCTGCTTTGCTGCTTTATCACAGATGTTATTACCCTGTTTAAGCTTTTCTGAGCGTTTTGATGTTTAATAAAAATAAATCTTCAGTCCTTTTCTAAAACTTTTAGAAAGCGAAATAAAATGCTTTCTACATGAAGGTATGTAATATCCTTGCAGTGCTGAGGCGTGCGCTTCCAACTTGTCTGTGATATTTTAAGAAAGCCTGCTGGAACACCCAGAGACTCGTTTGATATTGACCTTACTTATTCATTTGTTTCCAGCTCAAAGGCAGCCAGGAGCCCAAGGCAAAGAAAAGCCGTCGGAGTCACCTGGTTGAGCCCAAAGAGGAAGTCAGTGTAAGTAACTAAGGAGAAAGTAAAACCGATTTATAATCTGATGTGACGTAAGGAGGTGGAAATCTTCTGTTGGGGGGGTTGTGATACAGATGTTGTACGGGGAAGGCTGGGTTCTCCAAAATCCAGCAGGAACTACTTCAAGTGATCTGCACCGACGTGTGGGAGGAGGTTCCTAAATCCAGAGTGACGCATGATTGCCAAACTGCGCTTAAGTCCCTTTTTAAAAAGCATTGTGTGGCGTCTGCTAGGACCCGGAGCCCGAGATGGAGGCCGTCAGCTCCAGTCAGGAGATCCCCGTGTCCTCTGCGCCGCAGCAGCCGGAGAAGCTCTCTGTGTCTACGCAGACCAAGAAGGCCAGCGGGGGGTCCCCGCGCACGCTGCACCGCGGCACCCAGACCAACAGCGACG
Organism: Bujurquina vittata; assembly: GCA_015106715.1. NCBI lineage: Eukaryota > Metazoa > Chordata > Actinopteri > Cichliformes > Cichlidae > Bujurquina > Bujurquina vittata. The sequence goes on from VUQK01015432.1 coordinate 28,965, forward strand.
GCGCCTGTCAGAACATGTGCCACGAGAAGTACACCAAGGTCTTCAACGACGTCAAGGAGATGATGAAGGCCGACAACAAGAGGGAGACGGAGAGGGTCGTCAGAGAAGCTCTGGAGAAGGTGTGTTTGGATGAAACGACTGAGGTTTGTTCTTCTAATGTCGAAGGCCACTGTGGACCAGTGACACACTGTGTGTGTGTGTGTGTGTGTGTGTGTGTGTGTCACTACAGCTCCGTGCAGAGATGGAGGAGGAGAAACGGCAGGCGGTGAATAAAGCGGTGGCTGGAGCTCAGGCGGAGATGGAGAGGAAATGTAAGCAGGTGAAGGAGAAGTGTAAAGAGGAGCTGGTGGAGGAGGTGAAGAAGCTGGTGGCCCAACACAAACAGCTCATCTCCCAGACCAAGAAGAAGCAGTGGGTGAGTTCAGCACGTGTTAATGTGTTAATACCTGTTCGTGTCTCGGCGTGTGCGGCGCGTTTACTTGTGGTTGTTGTTGTTGTGCGCGCAGTGTTATAACTGTGAGGAGGAGGCCATGTACCACTGCTGCTGGAACACCTCGTACTGCTCCATCAAGTGTCAGCAGGAGCACTGGCACGCCGATCACAAACGAACCTGCCGCAGGAAGAGATGAATGAACAAGCCCCGCCTCTCCCCGACCTTACACAGCGCGCCATTGGCTCTCGCCCTCTCCTGTCAGTCAGTGTCTACAACAAACACACACACACACACACACACTTCTCCCTCCTGCTTCTCGACTTGCCTTCCTGAAAACTTTGTGGACCCGATGTTTTTCTGCGTGCTCAGCGATTTGTTCCCGTTTTGTTTCTATTATTTAATGTACTCATTGTATCGATTTTTCTTTCTATACTTTTTATGTTTCCAAACAGTGAACAGATTGTTCGAAGAGCATGGCTCCAATACAGTTATGATTTTTTATTTTTCTGAAGTGCTAATTTTGTGTCAGAGAATGTGTTATTTAAGTGCGTAGGAACAGATGAGCATTAACTAAATACATTTTATTACCTGAATTTTTAAAATAAACCTTTTTCTTACTGTAAATGCAGCCAGCGCACGCCATCCATCTTCCCGAGCATTTCAAAACGGTACCGTGAGCACCATCGCAGCATCCATCCAGCACCGCTTTCATAGAGAAAACTGATGGAATAATAAAAAAGGGGCTCGCTGACTTTAATATAAGAACAGTTTGTTCTGTTCCTGAATCGTTGCCGTGGAGCGCAACTTTTACCATTTCTACCTAAAACTTTGTCCTAAAGTCACTTATTGGGAACAGGGTCAAAAAGTCGGCTTTAAAAGATTCCGACAGAAGAAATATTCCGTGTAAGATTTTTAATGTAATTATGCACATTTTTCTTTTTTGGTGACTAAACTGTTTTTATGGGTCACACAAAAAGTTTTGAATTTGTTCTAAATTTGGGAAAATGTACAGCAATCTTTCCTGAGCTGGATCTTAGAGAGGTTACGCCATTGGACAGGATCTTATTTTGTTAACGACCCAAATGTTGTAATATTGCCAAAAAGTCGCACCTTTTATTGAACCTACCTGAGAAGATCTGGCGACCCCCCCCCCCCCCCCCCCCCACCGAAAAAACAATGTGAA
>VUQK01015433.1:10538-36068 GCA_015106715.1 Bujurquina vittata
AATTAAAGAAACAGAAAATGGGATGTTTTTTTTTTTTTATTAAACACAGACAGCAAAGCTTTCATTTCCGTACTTTCATTAAATGACAACTTTCAGCCATTCCTCTAATGTTCTTACATGAACCTCCCCATACTGTTTGTCTATTTGAATAGCTGGCTGTATTTAGACATGAGCAGCAAGACACCAGTGTGCACACAGCTGTTCAGCAGAGCAGTGTCACAAAAGCACAGAGACAACAGGCTTTCAGCTCGGGGCCATTATAAGCTGGATGTGGTTGCCGAGAGGCTTGAAATAGAGCGCTGATCCGATAATGGACTAAAGTTTATGATCATTAATACTCAGAGGTCTGGACACGTGTCAATCTGTGCAGAGAGATACATGCTACTCCTCCCCCTCCACACACACACAGACACACACACACGCACAATTTTGCCTCAAATGCATTTAGAGATGAGGAAAGTCCCGACAGCTGGCAAATGCAAAAGCTGTAGCTCAAATTTAGGAGAGTTAAACTGATACCGGCTATTCGGTGCTAATTCGTGTTGAAATGCTCAACTCATCCATAATAAAGAAGAACAAACACCAACAACATTTAGGTCAATAACAACAGGAGCAGCAAGTGTCACAGACAAAGCAACAACAACAAAACTGTTAACGGGAATTTAATTTCAGCAGTTTAGGCCATGATTACTCTCAGTAATAACACTTCAACACCAGGTTATTTGCTGGGATCTGCCAGGTCTGTAAATTGTAAAATGCATCTTTTCAACCTAGATTCTCTCGCGTCCTCCAGTGAGCTGTTCTGAGAGCTTTTTAAATCATATTTGATTAATTCATTAGGGTGGCTCAGAAGTGCAGTGTTAGCACTGTTGCCTCACAGCGCGAAGGTCCTGGGTTTGAATCGGCGGGCCAGATGGGATTTTTCTGTGTGGATTTTACATGTTCTTCCTGAGCATGTGTGGGTTCTCTTCGCTGTCATAATTAGCTAAGTAGAAAAAGATTGATGGATGGATGAATTGAGAGATGGATGGACGGGAACACCTTGGTGTCCCTCCACTAGACTAGAGGAAGTGCCCTCAATAGGAGAGGGAGGTCTACGTGTCTGGGTCTGGCTGCAAAATGGACAGATAAAAAAACAAACAGGGTTATTAACATCTAACAACCAATCACAGTTTACCAGCCTGAGAAAAGGGCTCAAAGGCAGAAAAAAAAAGCAATAGAACAGATGAATAAATGCACAGATAAGCCTGGATGCACTATGAGTTCTCCAATTTCAATCAAATGTGAAAAAAAAATTGTCAATGTGCACGTACATATGCGCCAAATTAGAAACACAGCATACACATATGCTTGTACATCTAATAGCACTACCCACCTTGGCCCCCTGCACACACACACACACACGCACACACACGCACACATGCGTTTATACGCGTATTGTTAAAAGCGTGGGCTGGCAGTCCACTAATGAAGTTGTTACATAGAAAACAATCATCTTTTGTTCTATTTTTAAGGGGCTATTTATAACAAGAACAAAAGAAAAGAAACTTTGAAATTTGCAACATGTATGCTGGCAGAGCAAAGCTACACAAAGTAGAGCTGCAGACACAGGGACAGAGGGAGATGTATGACAGAGCTACAGACATAAAGAGGAACTATAGAGAGACCTCAAGGGTTGGGAGATGGAGGGAGGGTGGACTGTGAAGTCCCAGAAACAGTGCAGAGAACGGTGCCAACAGCAGGGAAGTGGAGCATCAATTAAGGGCAGCGTGCCCTAGATGGCACAGTCAAGTTCCCACAATGCATCACCATCACGGCCACCACTTTACTTTCTGTCTCTATTCCTCACACACACACTGATTTTCCGTAGGCCTCCTTGTAAAGGCCTTCCAAAGCGTCCATTTAGTGCCTGCATCTCACCTGACCCCAGAGTCAAAAGCACTGAGCTAATGAAAGGTTTGGCATACACTGTTGCTCAGTAACAATTTTGCTCACAGTGGCAAAAATGCAAACATTACAGTAAGTACTTCTCTCTTTAGCAGGCTCAATCAAAATATAGTTGATGGACTATCTTGGCTTACATGCTCAATATGTGCAGATATGAGCATTGTTATAGAAAACAATAGAGAAAAATGTTTATGGATGATGCTGTCAGTTTGTCAGGGTACAGCAACAGGCAGTGGTTATTGGCGCTGCTTATTCAGTCCTTGAGGAAACATGATTTAAATGGTCGGGGCCATTTTCAGTGGAGGCAACAAAGAGTCATAAAAAAATTCTATGATTTTAAAACTGAAATATTTGTGGACTTCAATTTTACAATTTTCCCCTTGCAGCTGCAATGATGTGGTGTTATTGGTAAATTTAAAAATTCCTTTAACTGGCTGTACTGGTACTCCATTAACCTGTGCTACCTGACCTCAACAACAACAACAACAAAAATCAGAAAATACTTGTTTGGCATGTCCACACGCTGATCCTGAAATTCACCTAAACTGAATTTTAGTTCCTTGCACTGAGGCCTTCCCAAGCCAGTCTCTTGACTGGCTTGGGAAGGCCTCAAGCTGGTGGTCAAGGCTCGATGAAGCCAGCAGAACCACTTCATCTGCCAAAACCAGTCGAGACTTATAGAATATAATTGCTAAACAGCAGCAGCAGATGGTCCTTCTTGTTGTGCTGAGTAAGAGTTTAAAGTTCTGCATAAACACTGACTTACAATGCATGATTTGCACCGCAGTCAGTGTTACTGCTGATCAAAGCTTGGTGTTTACTGAGGTCAGAGATAAGGGGAGTCGCAGTGACCTCTAAAGGGAGATCCCAAAAGAAGAAGAGATAAGGGGAGCCCAGTGCCATCTTCCCATACTTTTGCAACCAGAGGAGTTGCGCCCTGCTGGCCATTAAAAAGAATGCCAATTTATCACACTTAACCCTTCATATGGCTTCACCTTTCAGATCCAGAAGCTCCATCCATCTTTTATGCTGTTTATGCATTTAGCCATGCTCAAAAACCATCCCTACATATACTAATATCAATATTAATTATATCACATCAATCTATCAATGAAATCACAGCTTGTATTCCTTTCTTTTGGTTTGCAAGCCTCGGCTTTTCCTTCTCAGTTTGCGTTTGTCGCTTTCAATTTGACCGTTATCACATTTATTGTGAAATGGAAAAATGTTCCAGGGGCTGGCGATTATCTTTGGAATATGACCACAGACGTCTGACGCTTAATGTCTTGTTCCTCTTCATCATCCCTCCTGCTGCGAGCTGCAGCCTACCTGGGGCTCTCACACACGTGTACACACAAAGAACACACTGCTGTTACTGCTGAATTATTGAGTAGAGAGCGACAGGGACACACAGAGCATGCACACCAGGAGGGGGTAATAAGACACCAAGGAGAGCTTTATGTATATGACTGCACGCACACACACACACACACACACACACACACACAGAGCTGCCAACATAAGCTAATCCTTCTGAGGTTTATCCAGTGTTAGGGGACATAAAATATATGTCACACAGTGGTATTACGACCCAGAACAGAAGAGGTGTTTAAGTGTACACAAGCATGCAAACACACACACACACATACACACTATCCAAAAAAGAATCAAGGATGATCCAGCATGAGGAGACGGTGTCAGGTCTGTGACATCAAATCCTGTCGGTACAGATGCAGCTCCAGAACGCTTACGCAGAACGCGCTCAGCACTGCAGTAACAGTCTGACTAGTCTTTTTTTCAACTTCTTTCACACACACACACCCCCCACCACCACCACCCCCAATGTGCTGCTACACCCAAACACAGCACCACTGCTAAAGCACAAAAGTGACTTATGGCCCTGCAAACATTTTCTTTGCTAAGTCTCCAACAAGCAAACACATTTTGGGAAATGGCGATTTTTTTTTAATTGGTTTTCTGTGGCTTTCTTCCCTGATCCGCCTGCTTCATCACTCAAAATGAATCTCATTCACATCCAGTCATCAAACATCTTCCTCTTTATCCTCCTCTCCTAACAAATTACTCCCCCATCCCATCCCACACACACACACACACACACACACACTTGTGTCCCCCTTTCTGCTGATGCATCAGGTTCAAAGATCCATCAGCAGCAGCTCTGGTTAATGTGTGGCTCAACATGGCCGACTCAGATCACTGAGTCCTGTACCAGCCTGCATCCTGAGCCAGTGTGTGTGTGTGTGTGTGTGTGTGCATTTGTGCGTCAGTGTGTTTAACATCCGGTCCAAATTTCAGGCTGTTCGGAGAAGCAAAGCACGAGCTGGCGGGCCATCCTCATTACACAATGTGACGGAACCGCCTCCCTATTCAGGGGAACTTTTCCTAATCTGAGTGCGGTTAATCCCAATCTGCATTCGCCCTGTTTGTCTCCCTCCAGGCTGCCATCCAAACAGCCGCAGCTCATTCCTCACAGCAGGAATCCAGAGAGGGCAGACAGATGCTTACAGGGACTGGCTGTCAAGCGTTTTGGGAGGTGTGGACCTGCATTCTGCTGCTGTTTGGATGAGGAGGACAGGGAATAAGAGGAGGAAGAATGACAGAGTCTAATTTGAGGTAGAAAAGGCTTGTGAGTTTATCAATGATACTGTTTTTGAAGCAGCTGCTGAGAGAATGACATTCCTGCAGTCTGTTAAAGCCATCCACAAGAAACCCCCCTGCATGACTGTAGCTTAAGGTCACCTTTAAACAGCACAGCAATCCCAAGTCACCGTATAAGTCTCTATGTAAACATCCCATTCACCAGAAAAGCCACCAGGAAAACAAACAAGAAAACACTGTGAGGTTTAATACTGAACTGATGTATATTCATTCAAGAGGAATATGGCTGCACTGACTGTGCATCTCTATGCACAACAGGGTTGACAAATTAAAGGAAAAAACAAAATTAAGTGTCTTAGTAAGGTGACGGGCCACCATTAGCTGCCAAACCAGCTTAACCACTTTCAGGGGTGGGGGGTGGAACAACAGTCGTCTGAAGGATAACACCTCATTTGCTGTTTTGCTGATGCATCCCATAAATGTATGAACATGAATACCATATTTTTAACACTTTTAACCCATTCAGTGACCTCTTGTTTACCATGGATCGGGGTGGACTCTTATCCTAGAAGGGAAAATCTCATCAGCAAAGAAAAGAAAATACTGATGCTTAAAATAACAAGGTAGCAACTCAGCACATTCAGGCAGGCATGTAGACAGGATCAGGATGACCTGCTGAAGTTCACACCGAGCATCAGAATGGGGAAGAAAGGGGATTTAAGTGACTTTGAAGGTGGCATGGTTGTTGGTGCCAAACGTGCTGATCTAAGTAGCGTTTACAGAGAATGGTCTGAAAAAGAGAAAATATCCAGTGAGCAGCAGTTCTCTGGAGGAAAATGCCTTGCAGATGCCAGAGGTCAGAGGAGACTGCTTTGAACTAATAGGAAGGCAACAGCAACATCAAGATGAGCTTCACTGAACACACAACACGAAGACGACATCAAGCAACACAATTCACACAGGCTCACCAAAATTGGTCAACAGCCTGGTCTGATGAGTCTCAGACGGTGAGGTCAAAATTTGGATTAAACAACATGGAAGCATGAATCCATCCTGCCGTGTAGCAACAGATCAGACTGGTGCTGCTGCTGCTGCTGCTGGTGAAAAGGGTCTGGGATGTTTTCTTGGCAAACTGAGCACCATAGTAGCAATTTAACATTGTTGAAACACCACAGCCTACCTGAGTATTGTTGCTGACCATCTCCATCCCCTTATGACCACAATGTACCATCTACTGATGGCTGCGTCCAGCAGGATAACACACAAAGCTCAGATCATCTTGAATTGGTTATCTGAACATGACAATGGCTCAATGGCCTCCACAGTCACCAGATCTCAAACCTACTGAGCACAGGAGATTCACATCATAGATGTGCAGCTGAAAGGCAGCTCTGAAGGTAAAAAGGGGGTCCAACCTGGTACTCACAAAGGTGTACTTAATGAAGTAGTTGGTGAGTGTACGTTCTTTTTTTATAATGATAATCGAGCACTATTTTAATGCCTCAATGCCTGTAAAGTGACAGGTGCACCTGCAGCATACCAGCAAAATGCCACCCACAGCATAAAAACACCACTCCAGTTATTTCAAGTCATTTGCACTATATATTTTACACGATTTTATCAACGCTGGCGCAATCCTCTAATCTCTGCACGTTTAGTTATGGAATAAATTAAGGAGTAGTGCGTTTTTAAATTTCATGAGTGCACATGGGAATCTGATAATGTGGTGCCAATGATTAGAGCAGCAACAACAATGATAACAGCTACTCAAAAACGCACCACACAAATCTTTCCCCAAACATTATGAAAGGGCAACACTTGATGTGTTGATAGCACAAAGCACTAATTTAAAACCACTAGAATCGTCTACTTATGTTTGTGTATGTGTGTGTGTGTGTGTGTGTGCAATTATACTGTGATTAATAATATATAGATAGGTAGAACTAATAATGAGAGGTATGTAAAAGTAGTGGGAATGCTTTGAAAAGGTAAAAGTAGTGAACTGGGAGCTAAAAGTTTGTAATATCTGGAGGAAACAGTTGCGCCAGCTAATAACAAGCGAAACATATTGTGTACCTGCGTAATTCAGCTGTTATTTCACAGCACAAAAAACAGTGATGTGATTAAAGCCCCCCGCCGAGCAGCCACAGACCCCCAACAAGCCCCAGGAAAACCACGACCATAATAACAAAGAAGAAACAAAACGGAGGCATGTCTGAGGTCCCCGGGGTAAATAGCATTTGAACGCTGCCCCCGAGTGCAGTAAGGTCAGTGCAAACTCTGCGAGCACAAACCCGGCGGGGATATTACTGGAATATCACAGAGACACATGAGGTGAAGTTATTAAAAAACCGCATGCACTCACGTGCCGAGGACTTCTTTAAAATCAAAAATCTTCTTAATGTCGTCGACTTGTTTTTTCCACGTCTCCCCTCTGCCGGTGGTGTCTCCGTTCTCCCGAGCCATGGCGCTGCTGTACCGGCCCAAGTCCGACCCGACACTGGGCTGCGGGAGGAAGGATGCGAAATGAAAGAAGACGGAGGACGGTGGGAGGGGAGGGAGCTAAATGGAGTGTCAGAGGTTTGGAGAGTCCTGGTGGTCCGCGCTCCGCTGCTGCAGGACCATGTGAGCCCTCCTGCAGGTTACCGCGTCCCTGCTGCCTCCTCCTCTCCTTCTTTCGCTCGCTCTCCACACTCCCTCTCCTCCTCCCCCTCCTCCTCTCCGGCCGTCTGGACAGCAGCTGCGTAAATGCGGACAAGAGAAAATAGCACTTCCTCCGTGGCCTTTCAAAATAAAAGAAATAACATTATTACCTTCACGAAATATTTTTAATAAGTCTTCTTTTTTGTCAACTACTACACTGCCAAGAGTAGGATTATTAATATATAGACAAAAACATAATCCTCAATCAGCACCAGAATCCCTTTATTATTTTTCAACCAAATAAAGTCATGACATAAACACTGCAAACAGTAAAATTAAAGCATGATATCTCAGAATACAGAAAATCGTTAAGAAAAAGAAAAAATAATAAGACAGAAATTTAAAAAAATAAATAAAAATCTGTTGTCTGAGATTTCTCTATTCTAAATGGTGAAATCAAGTGTAAAGTCATATCTTACCCACTCTTGATTTGCGTTGTCTCAAACAGTGTTTTTGATTTGTTATCTGCAGTTATCAAGTTCACTTTCTGCATTGCCGTCGTTTTATTTTATTTTGAAGACAGAGCCTCAGAACCTCCTGTATTATGCTCGTTACGTGTCTCCAGTTTGACGGCGGATCTGTTGCCACCTGCAATTCGATAAACGCTTTTAATTGGTGCGCTGCCGATACGTTTCGGGGGGTTTCCACTCTTCCAGAAAATATTTAGGGTGTTAAAATTCCCCTTTGTGCTCCCGCTATTAGGATTATTTGCTAAACGACTGCAATCCAACTCATATTGTGGCAGTGTGTGTTATGACATTAAAGACAGCTGATGGGATGCTGGTGGTTGCATGCTGCTTTTTTTTTTTTTTTTTTGGAGCAGCAAATTCGCAATGCGCCAACATGATAGACACAGCTATCATGTAGTCATCCCTGTGTGGGATCCCTAAAGGCGTCCATGTGGCTCAACAGAGCACCCGGGGATCAGCGGTGACCCCCAGCTGCAGCAGCATGCTCACCTAAGTTAAAGTAGCCCGCCTAACACCTGGATTACAGAGACAGAAAGAGCGGTGATCCCCGGGCTCTGGCAGCTGCAGGGCTGAGGTCAGCTCAGGCCGCGTTACTGCTCACAACACACACACGCGGTTATGTTTGTGTGTGTGAGCACTAAAAGAAGACAGCCAGCGAGAGAGACAGAGGGAGCAGAGGGAGGGAGGTGGATGACAGTGTGTTGCAGATTCAGCTGCTCATGAGTATTCCGGCTGCAAACTACTGCAGCTCTTCCTCAGCAGCGTCCAAGGAAAACTCCTCTCTCCTCCCCCTCCCCATCCTCATCGTTTTCTCTGAGTCAGCAAATCTGACATCCCCTGGTGAAAGATGATTACCCGGGTGCTAAGGGAAGGAGAATCCGAGGTGGGTGTTACAGAGATGTTTAAAAAGAAGATGAAGGTCAAGGAAGATGAAGGGGCAGACTCACTGCCTGCCCGCGGCTTGAACACTGACATTTTAAATGCATACACATGCAGAAATAATTAGTTTGGCTGAGAAACTGATATACATATTTCTTCTTATGTCAAACCCTCCAACGATTTCACACCATGAAATGACTTGTGTTAAATGATCCACTCATCCCCCTGGTGCAGCTTCCATCCTACCTGACATCTGACTTGATGTAATGGGTGGATGGATGGAAGAATTTCTTTAGCAGCTGCGGTTATACAATAAGAAATGCATTTACTGTCTCATATTTGCTGCTGCCAAAGCAATTCTAGAAACACTTCTGTATTACATCAAGAATGCATGTAGAGAAGGTGCCCTGTGGAGAAGAAGGTTGAAAGCCAAAATTTGGAAAGCCTGGCTGAAGTGCAGAAGGGCTTCGTTAGAGACAGGTCTTGAGTGACTTACAGGAGTTACAACAAGATGTCCATAACTGAGGCTCTAGAAAGGGCCAAAGGCTCACAGTTAGACAAGCAGAGGTCAAGACAATAAACTTATTCTACAAAGACCCATCTGTGATGTACTCTCAGCTGCAAGAGAAGAATAGTACGAAGGCAGACCCACCCTGGGGGTTTCTTGATTAAGGTTAGGGGAAGGTCGCAGAAACCGTGTCAGCACCAGATGAGCTCAGCGTGCCAGATTTTCTTAAAGCTGAGAATAAAGACTACTAGAAGAACATGTGGGATAAAGAGGCAAGCAGTCTGGAGAATCTTCTCTGACCAGTGTTATCAACATTCATTTTCACCCTGAGAACTGCTGCCCGCTGGACATTTTCTCTTTGTCAGACCGTTCTCTGTAAGAAGATCAGCAGTTTCTGAAGTACTCTGACCTGCCTGCACAACTGTGCCAGAATCAGAATCCCTCACCCCCCCCCCCAATGCATCACATTACTGCCATGTCATTGGGTCTTTAGATACAGCCTTAACCAGCAGCTGAAGTGTACCTAATAAAGTGACCGTGAATGTATGTGCAGGGCTCTTGCCTCCACACTCTTTTGTTAGCTTGATGCACTGAATGAACTGGGATCTGTGATTGTGTGTGCACATCTTTATTTTTTTAACAACAGACTCAGCTCATCATTATCTTTATATTTACGCTCTTTATGGTCAGATTTTGTGATTCGCCCCAATGCAAAATACCCTGGGTCAGAGGTCAGCAGACACACTCATCCTCAGTTGCAGGCCAATCTGGATGTTTACAGACAGAATTCAGTCTCATAATGAGACCAGTGGCGAGACATAGTCACAATATTTGTCATGTACACTGTTGCACGTCCACAGCGGTTTACCTGGGGAGCTGTAGCTCTGACACCCACTCTTTCATCTCCCTGTAATTGCTCCATCAATCCAGTGAAGGGGAAAAGAAAAAGAACTGGCCCGTGTTGTGCGTGTACAGCTCATTTAGCTCGCGGGGTAATGAGAGCTGTTGCGTAAAAGTGCAATCAATTTCTAATGTGCTAGTTTACAGCACCCACCAGACTGACAGCCGAGTCAATACACGACAAAGAAGTTTAATGGTGTTCTTTGGAGCAACAGTCTACAGTGATGCATGATGGGAAAAAAAATAACAGGACTGCAAATGAGCGCCGGGAGCGATGACTGTGTCAGAACTGCTCAGAGGAAATTGGCAGGGAAAGATGGAGGAGCTGGGATGCCTGGCAAGAAAATTAAAGGTGACTCAGTGATGAAGGGCTTTAGTGTTAAATAGAGAAGTCTGTCAGCCTCATAGGTAACAGTACAAACTGTGTGTGGGGGGGTGGGGGGGTCAGGTTAATTTTAAACCCAGAGAGACTGTTTTGAGATCCAATACAGATACACAGACTCAAAGTATAAAAGCAGACATTCTTTACATTGTTAATGAATACATCATTTTACAGTAACACAGTCCCCTCCCCCACCAAACCTGAAATAACCAACCTCTCGACACAGCAGAGGCCTCTATTAAGATCAGCAATAAGCCACTCAGCAGTGTCGACAGAAAATTAATCCCAAAGGAGCCAGTAACATGAGCCGCTAATTTCACATGTCCCATTCGACTAACATGAAGGAGATATTTAAAAAGTCCCGGGCACACCGTGTACCACTCGGAGATACAAACGGGAAAAAAAAAGGTAACTGGTGCTGAAACAAGAACACAGGGTGAAGAGTCACTTCATGCAGACATTATATGAAGAGCTGATGACACTGATGTCACTGTGGAGCAGTCTCCTCCTCTTCCTCCTCTTCAGACTCTTCCTGTTGACTTTTCTTCTGTGGACAGGATAAAAGAGGAATTTAACTCTTCCTGCAGTGGATTTCATTTTCAATGTAAAGGTAACGGCACCAAGGTTAGAAACTGAAAACAAAAACACAGCACTGCCCTATTAGCCCGAGTTTGGATTTTATGAAGATGGCGCATGTCGTTTTGTTTCTAATAATCTTTTAGAGTCACTTTTCATAGCATTGGGCAGCTGATCAATAACCATGATTACATTTCCTCTTGACACGATGAAGCTCTGCCCGTTTACACTGCTGTCGTCTGAGTTTTTACATGTGGCTTTTATCCAGTGTGAGTATAAATTGAGAAATTAAAAAAATAAATAAAAGGTTAGGGGGAGAATGCAGTAACAGTGTCAGCACCAGATGAGCTCAGCATGCCAGATTTTCTCATTTCAGCTTTTGATGGCATGCCCTCTAAAGGTCCCAGCTGGTAATGCAATAGGAGCCAGTAGGTGGTAAAACTTTGCAGGGCCTGCACTACATGTTGATCTAACAGGGTGAACACAACTAGTTCTACCAAAAGAAAACAAACTAAGTAAAGATAAAACCAGATGAACACCAGGGACAGATTGTGGTAACTATTTTTTCCTCTGGTTTCTCTTTTCTGCATGTCTGTAAGTTTGGTTGACTTTATTCTGCTGCATCCCTGAAACAGCTACTTTAATACTCATTTTAAAAACACAGACTATGTAATTAATTTTAGTATCTTGCACGGCAAACAGGATCTGAACACATCAAGCCTAAATGCAACTTTCCAGGACCTACCAGTTTGAGGAAGTCGATGAGTTTGTATGCATCCTCTCCTGTGGAGAGGTCGACGAAGTCCCGTGGAATTCTGTAGCTTAGACAGGGACTGGGCTGCACCGTCACCTCGCTAGTGGTGTAGCGGAATGCCGGGCCTTCCTGAACAGATGTACAGACATGCTGAGCATTGATTCATTCAAGACCGAAATCACTAATATACCCAGCTATGTCCAGCTCTCCTTTCTCCTGTAATCTCCTCCATGCTCTTGAGACTGTGCTGGGAGATAAAGCAAACCTTCTGGCAAAGGCACATATTGATGTGCCATCCTGGAGGAGCTGGACTACCTGTGCAACCTCATATCGCCTCATGCTACCAGCAGTGACTCTGACCCTAGCCAAATGCAAAACTAGTGAATAAACAATCAGAAAGATCCAGAAGGAAAAATGTGGGTGGCCTCCACCTGTAAAACCATTCCTGTTTTTGGGGGTTGTCTCATTGTTGCCCCTCTAGTGTACTGTTAGAATAGAACAGAATAGAATAGATGGTGCCAATGGTGAACAGCTTTGACAGTATGAGATTTACTGCCAGCAAGCACTGTACAAAGAACAAATAATCAACCAAACACAAATGTCCTTACTTATGACATATGCAATAACTGACCTGCTGCTCCGCGATTTCTCCACCGGACGTCAGCTCGTGCCAGCTGAACAGCAGCGAGTCCGTCACCTCTCCAAACGGGTTCAGGTCAATGAGCCACACCCTTCCCTGCAACACAACACACAAAGGCGCACACGACATGTAAATGCAGCTCAGAAAGTGTTTGTTTTTTAATTTAATAAAAATAGGAATCAGTAGTGAGTTACCTGACTATCTCTGTAAACATCAAAAACAACTGTGGAGCAGAAAAAAATGGATCTTTATGAACAATCATTCAACATTTAAAGCACAGCTTCAAAAAGTAAACTTTTAAGCAACTTTTAATGCGACCTGAAATTAAATATTAAAATCACAATTAAGTGAAATGCCATCAATCTTCCCCTTTATTCTCCTCCTGCTTAAATTACCCAATTTTTAACAGTACATATTTAATGACTAAACTAAAAATCTTGACAAAAAGTCTGCTGTTGTCCAAGGAGAACTAACAGCTATTTTAAATATTGAATTTAGGCTTTGCATGTGCAGAGAAAACAAAAAGCAAGCCGATGCTCACAGTCTTCATCCAGGAAGTTGTACTGGATGTGCTGGCTGAAGAAGTCCTGGATGGCCTGGCTTGTCTGCTCCTCCTGCTTCAGGACGTGCTGGTAATACTGGGTGTAGTCTCTCTGGGAGATAGCTGGGAGATCACACACGTCAGCACAGTTTAAAATAAATTGTAAAATTGATTCTAAATTAGCCCCCTGAATAACTGCACTCTGAATTTTCTCTTTACATCCATTTTCAGCCACTTAGTGACTAACGTGGTCAAATGTGGTGCAGATGTGATTTCCAAATGTTTCTGGACAACCCTCACGTGCAACAAAAAAATAAATGAAGCGAGTTTTTACCAATCAGCTTGTTTTCTTTGACAAAGCAGCGAAACTCGCCACCAGGAATCAGCTCGCTCCACTTCCTCAGCACCAGCTGAAGACAGAAGACAACACAAGTGTAAAAGTGAGCGGGCGTGAGAAGGTGTGGAACATTTACGCTTACCCCTTCAACCTCTAAAAGGGAGCTAGCTTAGGCACAGCAATACATATGCTGCTACTACAGCGGACCCCCAAAGTATGTGTTAGTGCAGTATGTGTTTGGTTGCTCTGTATACAAACTACAAAAATGTTGAGAAATTTTCACGTTATTTTTAGTTTACTCACAGGCAAGTCTGACATTTCCAGCAGGACTGGAAAGGTTTGTGAACTGCTGTGATGTACACTACTTGCACATTATCACCCCCCCCCCCCAAAAAAAAAATCTGAAGAGATGATGATAGATGCTATTCACAGCCATGATATTAGACAGGCTACTTTGTACTTAAGGGTCCACAGTGATAGTGAGTTACTTGGCACATAAATGAGAATCTATAGGTCTACTTTAGATTCCATCTTACAATGTGGCATCACCACCTTAGAGTCAAATCTTTAACTTTGTTAAATGGCAGGAAAAATCATGGGAACACCACTCCTCACTTCCCAGTGTTTGGCAGGATTTTAGCTGATCCGTCACATGGCTGAACTCTGAGTTTGTGCTAATAAACTCTGGTAGGAAGTACAGGTCCTTTTGTGTAAGCATAACAGCTATAAACATTCATTTTCCCCTCTGTCAGTTAAATGGATAAAACAGCTCATGCAGGAAAGCCAGAGAAGCAGAGCCACAACTGTTCTTTTTTGCTTTATTTCAGTTTTTTTTTAACTCCAGCTATACTTGTAATTGTCAGGATAATTTATTCTGTGTGATGGCTAAAAGAGAAAAGCTAAAACTGAATGGAAAGGCTCTCTTGGGCTCACTCTGAGCGCTGCATTACAGAAGGACAATAATATTACAGTATTTCACCCACCATCCTCACCATATGCTACTAGCAGCTGTCATTAGCCCCTGGGCCATACTTTAGCAATCTTAGCAGTGATGTGAACTCTTATGAGGTAATTTCAGTGCACAAGCAATTTCAGTCATTTCCATCATTATGCAGGAGTGAAAACAACCAACAGGTGCCTGAAGTCTTTTGTTCTGCACGTACACTCACCAGCCACTTCAATATTTATACATATTTAACTGCTCATTAATGTGATAATCTAATCAGCCAGACTCAATGTATTCGGGCACATAGACATGGTCAAGAGAACTTGCTGAAATTTGAACCAACATCAGAATGGGGGAAGAATGGTGACTGAATGTGGGAGACGGGCTGGTCTGAGTAGTTCAGAAACTGCTGATCTGCTTTTCCCACACAACCATCTCTGGAGTTCACAGAGAATGGGCTGAAAAACTGAAAATATCCAGTGAGCAGCAGTTCTCTGGGTGAAAATGTTGATGTCAGAGGTCAGAGGAAAGTCAGACTGCTTGAAGCTGATAAGAAGGCAAAAGTAACTTAAATAACCAAGGTGTACAGAAGAGCATCTATGAATGCACAGCACATTGAACCTTGGAGTAGATTTATTCAAGCAGGAGCAGCAGACCACACCAGCTGTCACTCCTGTCTGTTAAGAACAAGAAACGGCACGCTTATCAAAGCTGGACAACAGGATACTCTCTATTTCTCTTACAACATTTGGATGGCAGGGTCAAAATTTGGCAAAGACAGCATGGATCCATCCTGCTGTGTATGAACGGTTCAGGCTGCTGCTGGTGTAACAGTGAGGGGAATATTTTCTTGGCACACTCTGGGCCCCATAGTACCGACTAAGTATTATTGCAGATCATGTCCATCCCTTTATGAGCCCAGTGGATCCATCTTCTGATGGCTGCTTCCAGCATGTGCCATGTGACAAAGCTCAGATCATCTCAAACTAGTTTCTTGAAACCAATGACAGTGAGTTCACTGCACCATCATCAGATCTCAATCCAACTGAGAACCTCTGGGATGTGGTAGAACAGGAGATTCACATCATGAATGTGCTCCAATTATAACTAATGAAGTGGCCAGTGAATGTTTATACAGTTACATACATTTTTGTTACTCTTTTTCACTTTATCCACTTTACTGTCCTAAGAGAGGAAAAGCATTGCTGTTCTGAATGCATATTAATTTTCTCTACTCTTTTGTTATTACATATTTACACATATATTGAGTTATATTGTGTAAACATGCATAATTACAGTTAACTAATGTATGCACTGCAAAGGGCCCTCTGGGGATAATAATAATAATACAATAACATACATCCTAATACATACATACATACAAATACATACATCTATTACACTGATTCCAGTTGAATACTGTGTATGTTGACTGGCTACATATATAACTTGAGAGTTGATATCCGTAAAACTGTATATAGTGTTCTTTGACGTGCTTGTGTGCATATGTATATGTATATATCTTATTTATATAGTATTTTTCCCTTCATTTCTATATTATTTAATTTAATTGGTCTCTTTTTTTTTCTCTTCTGAGCTGCTGTAACGCACAAATTTCCCCGCTTGTGGGATCAATAAAGTTCTATCTTATCTTATCTTATAAAGTTTGGCAGTGCTGATGTTGTAGTATTAAGAGTAAATCAAGCCTCAGGGTAACGACAAAAGAACACTAATACAAAAACACATTTGGAAACTGTTCTCTTAGCATTTACTGCAGTGCTATTATGTGTATAGACTTCTTTATGGAGGAAAAAAATACCTCATAGTTGATTACTGGGTCTGGGGAGTCCTGATCGCTGCATTGAAGGAATCTGCACATGGAAATAAAAACAAAAAGAAGAAATTCAAATGTGTCTATGTGTAGAATCAGGGCTGCTGAAGCTTATATCACATTGTGTTCTCTACACACACAAAGCTTTCCCAGCAGTGTTGTAAAATCATTACCCATACTGAATGTCTGTTATGCAGCTTGAAGGAGCGAGAGACACAATTCTACATCCTAGCAATTTTTACAGCCACCAGTGCCCATTCAAATCAGCCTGCACAGTCCGATCCAGGCGATTTTTTTTTCTTTCCTAATGACCCCAGTTGTTTGGGGGTGGGAGGGGCGGGGATGCAATGTTGTTGTTAGACAACGGGGCTTACGGCTGAGTGAGGTCATGTGTGATGAAGTCAGAACTTTTGAAGAGCAGAAATATATCACTGAGGCTGTGACACTGCAGGGAGCTGTTCAAAGCGATCCAGTTTGCATCCTGAAGGCAAAGGGAAACAAACACACTTCTTAAGTTACAGTGGATTAAAAAGTGTACAAAAGTGTAAATCTGTAGGGTGACCTGAAGAGTGATGCGCACAAGAGATGCCCCTCACAATCTTGAATTGTACAGGTTATAGGTCACATTAAAGGTGGGGGAAGGTTTGAAATTATTTATTCTGGTCTCATTTTTTTCAACATCACAAAAACCTGGCATTGTAACAGTACTGTATGCACTCATAATTAAGAATGCATAAAGTATTTAGGCAAAAAATGATTTGCTCATGCAAAGACCCTCCATTCTGAGGCAGAGAAAAGCAGTATGTTTTACCCGCGGTGCGCTCCAGTTGAGTTTAGGGAAGACACGCCCACCCAGGCTGTTTATGGCCTCCAGCACTTGAGAGGTGAATTCTGGAAACTCAGGAGCCTTGGCAGAAACATGATGACATTTCAGGCTGTAATTCTCACCTTCTTAGAATAAAATGATGCCAGAAGCTTAAACATGATGGCATGCACATTTACTACATAGGTGTGACCAGATTTAAAGAAACATGAATAAAAATATTGCCTAGAGTGAATGCAAGCATCCAGAAATACCTTAGTCAGCTCTTTAGCAGGTCTAAAATCCTTAAGTATAGACATATTGTTGAGGTATATCTATACACTACTCCTGGCTGAGCGCAAAAGTCCTGTGAAAACTTTATTTTTCACATGACTGTGTAAATCATGCAAAGCTACTCTAGTAGGTGTTAAAAACTGAGCATAATAGCTCACATATAAAGAGACACAACTGTAAATATATATATATAGTATACATATTCTCTCATCACCTAACATCCAAGATCTAACATAAAACCTTAAAAATGGACTACAGGAGTGGCAGATTGACCTGCCTCTTTGCACCCACACCAGGCTCCACCAGCTCTGTGCTTTTTTTGTGTTTTTCGCACTGATACTAGCCCATGCAGAGATGTGATCAGATCACAGGAAGAAGAGACTTCATCCTTGTGGAAATGTGGCACATTTGCTAATGTATGCTGGCGGTGCACTCAGACCATTAGGGATACTTACAGTGACGGTTGTAGTTGTCTCATCATCTGACCACTAGATTGGAGGAGAGAGTGAGAAACATGACTGGAGAGCGAAAAAGTGGTCAGATATAGAGTGTGCAGCTCCTTCAATAAGCAAAAGTACTAATACCACACTGAAACTATTCTATTTTTAAAACACATGTTTAAAAAAACAAACAAAAGTGCTGAAAATATCACAAGGAAAAGTATTCACTGTGGAGTTAAATAATATCTTTCAATGTTACACTTTAATAAATGATGATATTTAGATTAATATTACTACTACATTATTGTGATTATTGCACTTTACGGCTGGGCTGTTTAAAGGGGACCATTAAGCTCATTTCCATATCAACTCCATATCACTATTTTCAAACTTTACTGCTCAAAATAGTCTGTCTTCATCCCATACTGGGCCTTGCTGCAACCCTTCATTTCATTTCACAGTCCTCTCCCTTTAAGCCAACTTTATTCTGACCGGCTGCCTCTCACATAAAGATTTGAACAGCAAGTCGGTGGGGCTTCATTGCTTCCTGCCATATTAAGGCTCACAGTGACATCACACAGAGGAAATAAACAACTCCCTCTGGAAGATTTAGAGCAGCATGTATGTAATAAAGAAGGAAAAGCTTAATAGATCCCCTTTAAAGTTTTGAACTGCTTCATATTCTGTGTGGTAGTTTGATCTACAGCTTTTCATCATATGTTTGTAGCATTTCTTTTCTGTGAGACCCAAACATCTCTAAATAAAAATACATATAATAAATCTGCTCTTCATGAGCTCAGGAAATGTCCGAGCTGCAACATTTTTTCAACTAACCCAAAATTTATTTATTTTTTTAAAATGCGGGGCAGTTTTTAATCCAGCTTCTATGAATCTAGGAACAAAGTTTCCCTCTAAAGTACCTGAATGTCTTCCTCTGCATCTGAGTCACTGTTGTTCGTGTGCGTCTGCTGTGTGTTGTGGTCACTGGAGGGAAAAAAAACGAGGAAAACTGTAAAAGAAGCTTTTAGAAGAGACCTCATGTAAAGACAAAGAAAAAAAATCTAAGGATTAGACAGAACACAGCCTGCTGGAACTCTCAGTAGCTTTCATAATGCTAGATCTGGTTAAAAAAAACCGATTTTCATGAAAGAACATGTGTGTTTTTTTCTATATCCACATAGGAAACATGACTGTGTGCGTGTGTGTGTGTGTGGTCTGTACCTCCCAGAGACTACCAGTGTCCCATCGTCCAGTAAATAGTCTATTACATTCTGAGGCAGTGGAAGAATCAGACTGGAAAATAAGATAAACAGCATCACGTATATTTCACAAAGAAACAACACTATGAATGAATTGAAAACGCAAAGGCCCGCAGAAGAAGAAGGCTGCAGTATTTACTATTTACATTCATTAAGAGAGAAAGAGGAGCTTTTTGTTTTTGTCTGCCGGCTAACGTTAGCCACCGGCTAGCCGACCTGTTTTTCACAACAACAACAATAAAAACATTCCATGGACTTGCTCTACAAACGGCAGCTGCTCACCTTTTAATAGTGTGCTTCTTAAATATCGGATACCAAACCGAAAACTGGCAGTTGACGACTTGCTCCTTCTTCATGCTGCAATATCCTGTAAAGGAAACGAGTCCATCAGTAAATAACTTCCGAATATCGTATTTTTTAGAAGCGCCTTAAAATTCTGGGGCAGTATTGCTGTCTATGTTTTCACTGTTATGAATTAATTTTAAATGGTTTAAATTTAGTCCGAAGACAGTGAGAAAACAATAAGCTTAATAGCATTTGGTGCAATTAAAAATCGTGTCATTAATTTCGCTGGGGGAATCGTTTTCATGGTGCACACGAAGGAGTGCGACGAGCTGACAGAGATCGTTTAATAAAAAGAGAACTCACTCCTTGTGTTTTTGAACGACAGCCGCGAGCGAGGAAAAAGGAAGAAGAAAAATAATGCCTGAATTTACACTTCCAATATGTCATAAAAATGTGGACTTTAAAATAATGTCATTCAATAGACTTTCCTCTCTCATATATTTACAGTACTGCTCGATAAACTACACTTTGGTGATGCTAATCGTATGAGAAAGTAGCGGCAGAGTAACTCATCATCTTTCTGTATCCTCTCTGCTACTAGACACACACGACTGGGAGTTCACGTGAGTTAATTTGAGTTTTTTATACTTTTTTTTGCCAATTTACAAGATTGTTCAAAGTTGGGAATACTCGAGTTCTAGCAGTTTGTAGCATTGTGAAGGCTAAAGTAGATACACATCGTTAAATAATCAAAGGCTCTAACAGAAGGGAAGCTAAAGAAATGTGGAAAGGAGGGGGAAATTGAACGGCCCGACAGCTAATTGAGTAGCTCATGATCTGAAACGTATCTTCAGCGCTTTCGCAAGGGCGGAGGGGGCAAGTGCTTTAGTTTTTGATGAGGTCGTAAGAGGCTTTCTGACGCGTCTTTTCTCCATTTTCAGTCGGACTGTAAAAATGAGCAACCACGAAGAACCCAAAGTGACTGCAGAGCCTCACATAGTCAAAGAAGAGGTGTGTGTCTTTAAATGTTTGTGAATGAGGTCGTTTAGAAAATAGTTTTGTTGCCTTTTGTCGCCCCTGCTGGGTTCTTATGTTACTCCGTGTTATTTTTACTGAGTAGTAAACGTGATGAGCTCAGCGTATTCATAATGCTGTGTGTGTGTTCCAGCTCATTGCAGCAGGGAAATGGGTGAAGCTGGAGAAAACCACATATGTGGACCCTGCTGGAAACACCAGGTATTGTTTTCTATCTTTGACTTTAAAAACATTGTTTTCCTTATTTTCTGTCAGATTAATATACTATTAAAATGATAGATCATTATTAAACATAGACAAAGTTTGACATTACAAGAGGTGTGTGTGTGTGTGTGTGTGTGTGTGTAAGAGAATATATACTTTATTTATCTCAACATTTCTTGTTACAGCTGCCAAAACATGAAACGCAATCTTTATTAAAATGGCTTAAATAAAATAGAATAGACTCACCACTTGCAGGAGGGGACGTAGAGGTTTGGTGCATTGTGGATCCAGCAGTGGTCAGAGATGGAGACGCTGGTAGTCGGATCCCTGGTTGCCATAAATGGCTTTAGGGACACGGGATGCCACTGCTTAGGGCCTTGCTCATGAGATAGGAAAAAGTGGACTGAGGCATCTGCAGTGATGTGGATACTGTACCTTCTAGGAGTGGTGTTTCGGGCATGTCCTACCAGGAGGAGGCCCTGGGACAGACCTGGGACACGCTGCAGAAATTATGTCTCTCAGATGATTTGGGAACAACTTGGTGTCATCCATTTCCTGCTCTTGGCCATCTCAGCTCTGGCTGTGAAGACAGGAGCCCCACACATTGGCTGTTCGGCTCTTTTGATTTTGAGGGTCAGCCAGTCAGAACTCAGTTGGCTTAACCGGAGGGTAAAGGTTTATTTCAGACAGATTATTTTGAACTGTGACTCATTTGCAGCTACCCTAGTAGAGTCTAACAACAAAACTATGGAGTTGGAAATGAGCACAACACACTTTCAATACTGTTTTAAACCTCTAGAACCTGGGAGACCGTGAAAAGGACAACAAGGCAGGCCAACACTGAAGCAGATGGTGAGCATGTCTTGTTTCATTTTTCTGGCTGTTCAGTTTGTGACAGTTACTGAAGGTTTTTCCTCCAGGTGTGGGAATCATAGCCCTGCTGAAACGGACGCTGCATAAGGACTGCGTAGTGATGGTGAAGCAGTTCCGTCCCCCTCTGGGATGCTGCACTCTGGAATTCCCTGCAGGTCAGGAGGTTTTTCTGCTGCATTAATTTCCCAGTATATTTTTGGGGATAATGAAAAGTTCTTGATTTCATCTCCAGCTTCATCAGCAGCTTATGTCTTAAAGTTCCGTGCCCCCTACAGTATTTCTGTGAGTGTTCTTACAGAATTATTTTTTCCTTGTTTAGGACTTATCGATGAAGGGGAAACTGCTGAGGTGGCTGCATTGAGGGAGCTGAAGGAAGAAACTGGTTATACAGGGGAAGTAGTAGGAGTCACTCCAGGTATTATTACACACCATGCTGCATGCAAGATGGCATTCGCTGCCTCCCTAAGATGCATCCTGGCTCCTACTTGTGCGGCAGATGTTCAGGGGTCAGCAGGATGAAGTGAAAAGAGGCTTCATATACATTTTATCTGTGAAAATTCCAACACAGTAGGGTGATAAGTGTGTATTGGCTAACATTATTGATGTGCTTGCAGTGACCTGTCTGGACCCCGGTCTGTCTAACTGCACCATCCAGACTATTCTGGTCAACATCAATGGTGACGATGTGGAGAATATTAACCCGACACAGCAGCTGGGTGAGAAAACATTTCATAATTCACATTTCATAATAACTGAATAATGCCTAAACTTCACAATAAATATGCACTATATATTAAAAACACAATATAAGCAGTAGTTGGTTAATCTTGTTCTCTTGTGTTCTTTCACAGGTGATGGAGGTGAGTCATGTTTCCACTCCACTTTCAATTGTAGCCTTCAGAAACACAGGCCTGTGCGACTGTTTAATTTATCTTCTCTTTCCAGAATTTGTCGAAGTTATTCTTTTACCACTTGACGAATTCCAGAAGAAAATAGACGGTGCGGTTTTTACCAAACGCTTCAGTTTTTGTAAACATTCAGACTGTAAGAATTAACACCAAACGTGACCTTTGCTCATTTTCCCCCTCAGATCTGTTGCAGAGAGAGAAAATAGTGGTGGATGCCAGAGTGTACGTCTTTGCCATGGGGATGGCTCAGGCCTTCTTTAAGCCGAGGGAGCTGCCTGTGCTGAAGCAATAAGGAAATCATTCGGGATGAGGAAGAAATAGTCTTTTCTGTTACACGGGGCTACTGCACATGAGCCCAAAATTTGGACTTGTATTTAAAAATGAGGACCTTCAAATTGTAAAATCATATTTGTGATTTTTGAGACGTTAAGAAGTCCCGGACACGATAGAGCTGTGTGTTAAAACTATGCTCAATACAAAAATCTTTAAGTGGAAGGAGCCTTGTTTACACTACGTGTACTGGACCAGGTTTTGCTCTCAGTATGGAGATCCTACCATACATCTCAGCAGTTGTTTGGGCTTTAGGGTGACAAATAGTAATTTCCAAGATTTTAGGGGATTATAAGTAGTTGTGGTAGGTTTTATTTGCTGATCTGAAAACATTCCCTTATATGTGCTAACATACTGTTTGACTTAACAAGAAAAATCCACCTCAACCCAATTACCTGTTTAAAACTGGCTGTCAATGACGCTTATGTACACACTGTTTCTCCACCAACCCAAAGCTGAATCATACCAGCTCACATCTTCTTTGGAATTTTTTTTATGGCATTCTGGAAAATATTTAAGAAAGGAGAGGAGCCGTCAGTCACAAAATAACTGATAACAGTAACTGATTTTAAGAATATAAGGGGATTTATCTAACAATTTCACTGTAATTTATGATAAATGTACTGTATTGATTTGTCAGTGTGCCTCAGACCTTGATGTGGTCCAATAAACTGGAGGTTGATGCTGTACTTACCTTAGCAACTAGAAATTACTGACCATTAATAAATATATTATCCCTACTTGTTCTGTGCTTCTGGCTTAAAGATACTGAAAAACTGCAACTTGGCTAAATGTAGCAAAACTGGGAATTTTCATTTTCCAGTAGGGAGTGATTGATGTGACATTTAATGTGTTTTCAAACTTAAAGTCCGAGTTAAGAAAGTAGTGATGGTTAAATGAAGTAAAGCAGAATTGAACCACGTTGCCAGTTGTATTGAACATGGGTTAATTCATTGAAAGGTTCATTTCAGTGACATCTAGTTGTGAAATAGTAGACAAACACTATGTTCAGCTGATTCAGTAGACATGTTGGCTAGGATCTGGGATTGAGAGAGGGTGTGCTTCTGGAAACAGTAGGTGCAGGGAAGGTGGGTTGTGCTTGTATAACTCAGTCATGAAATTTGGGGATGGGAATTCAGAGGTTTTTATTTAAGAATAAGGATTTTTCCACTGTTTTTGGACTCAGGCAATTTTTTTTTGCTCACAACTTCTCCAGCTTTTGAGAGAACACATTCGCAGGGACCAGATGAGGCTGGTATGAACAAATATTGTTTAGCCAACAAGAAAAAAATGCGGATAAACATTCCTGTGCTCATTCCAGTAGGACAGCGGATCAGACAAGGATCTCTGAACTTCAACTGTGGAATCCAATGTATGATTCCTGTGAGCTCTTGCCAGTGTAGCATCTCGATCAAAACTTGCCCAAAGGTTGGAAGCTGAAAGAAAAATAAAGATTTGACGGTCATGAACACACACAAGTTTCAGTGTGTGTGTCTGTGTGTTAATAATTACCAACTTACAACTATCTGTGGAGGTTGGATTTTGTGGATTTGCTGCTGGTTGAGATGAATGATCACCTAATGGAGTCTCCATTCCAGTGCTGCACATTCAGCTGTAAGTTTCCCTGCAGCATTGTGGGCCTTTTCTGGACTGTAAAATCCGATGGCTTTAAATCTTGGATCCAGCAGTGTGGCGAGTGACAGGACAGTTGAGCACTCAAGGTTGTCAAACTTATTTATGAGGGTTGCAGTGATATTCTGGCCAAGAAGTGTTGCTGTGTCCACCTCCTGAATTAGCTTCATCACTGCAGAGTTCATTTGCTGTTGTACATGTTCCAGTTTTTCTTTTCCTGTAGTACTTGACCTAAAATAAGTCACTTTTCGTGCCTTTGTGCACAGATCTTCTAGGCCAGGCGTTTGATCCAGAGATTTTTCACAACCAAATTTAATGCATGTGCAATGCAAACAACATGTCGCAGCACAAGGTTTTTAGCAGTGGACACCATGTTTGCAGCAGCATCAGTCACCAGCCATTGAACTTTCCCCTCAAGTCCCCATTTCACCATCAGAGACCTCTGAGCAGCTGCGATGTTTTCAGCACTGTGGTCTTGAGGGAAAGGCTGCACTCCTAAAAGTATAGTAGCCATCTTCATATTATTCAGGACACAATGACAAGTTACTGCCAGATATGCATCCATATTCGTGGAGGTCCACATATCAGAGGTGAGGCTCATTCACTCCACCCTCAGCAGTTGAGCCTTGGCGTTGGCCTTCTCCTCCTCATATTTCTCCTCCACCATCTTCTTCAGAGCCTGTCTGGTAGGCAGAGTGTATGTGGGGTCAAGCTTTCCTACAAACTCTCTGAAGCCTGGATCGTCAACAGTGGTAAAAGGCTGAGAGTCCTTCACCAGCAAATTTACCAGAGCCTCATCCAGCTCCTTCTTTCGGTCCACTAAGAAAGATTAAAACAAATGAAACTGTTATCTGATATCATGTTACTGTAACATTTTTAGTGGTTTGTAGAATTGTGTGGTTAAACATATATATTGTGCATGACCTATCATGAACAGTGTTCTCCTGCTTGTTTTTTTATGCTTAGCTCTGTAGTGCCTACGCATCGAGGACGTATTGTTATTATACGCCAATTGCATGGACAACACAAGCACTGGACCTGTATGAACAGTAATGATCACACAAAAAAACACACTCTCAGGTCATAGATGTCACTTAAATCACCACACACGCAAATGCAACTGTAACACATTTGAGAACGGCCTCTCTTCCTGGTTGGCTCCATGTTGATCAACCAAAAGCAGTGATGATGACAATAGCAACTATGGCAGGCTCTTTTATCATTTAATCCGTTTGTCTGACTTAATTACATTTAAGATATCTAAAACTGCATTTTGACTATACGAAACTACATTTTGACCATCCAGAATGGTAATTTAAGATATCTGCAATTACATTCTGACGAGTCAAAATTCCTTTCACGATATCTCAAATTATGTCACCGGATTCGTCATTTGACAGGTCACACATCTGTAATTACAATTTAAGATATCTCA
>VUQK01015434.1:0-11362 GCA_015106715.1 Bujurquina vittata
AAAAAATAAAAAAAACAAAAAATGTTTTTTTTTTTTTTTTAAAGTAGTGATTTTCAGCAATTGTAGTTGTATATTTAAGCAGCGAAATTTATGCCGGCCTGTGACACCTTCAGTTGAACCCAGTGGTGCTGAGTATCACTAATAGATTGTGTCACTTGAACTCCAACACAAACTGTGAGCATACATGCTCACCTTTATCTCTCTGCAGGACAAATGCACAACCCTGCATGCTGCTGTGCGCTCAGGACACGTGGACTTGCTGCGTCTCCTCCTTTGCCACCCATCCTCGGGTGACCCCACTGTGACTCCTGCCACCTTGGCACTGCCTGCTGCCCTGCTGAACCAGGCCAACAATGATGGCTGGACGGCTGCACACATGGCTGCTGCCCTGGGCCTTAAGGTAAGGAAAGCAAAAGTAGCTCAACCGCTCTCTACAACCAAGGAAAGCATTTCTGAATGCAGAATATATCAAACCTTGAAGGAGACGAGCAGCGGAAGATCACACTGGGTGCCGCCTGTTAGCTAAAGACAAGAAACTATAATTCATACATGCTTACAAAAATTGGACAGTAGATTGCAAAAACATTGCCTGTGCTGATGACTCTCAATTTCTGCTAAAGCATTGGGATGGGCCCAAATTTGGTGTAACCACGAAATGAGACTAATGAGACTAATCGGGAAATATAGTAAAGATCCAAAAATAGAATCTGTGTGGTTGTATCCCTGCAAACAAATTGTGCAGACTTTTTCTCAGGGTGGAAAAGTTTTCTGTGCTGCAAGAAAATGAATCTTTTGTTTATTCACATTGTTCTGTGTGTGTATAGGAGTGTCTGGAGGTGCTGTGCAGCCACAGTGAACAGGACATCGAGAGGAGGGATAAGTGTAATCGCACTATTCATGACGTGGCAACTGATGACTGTAAAGATCTGCTTGAAAACCTCAGTGAGTTGCCTCTTGTGTTAGTGTGTTCCTGTCTGTGAGTTTAAATGAGCCCTGCGTGCAAAGCGAAACCCCCCCACTAAACTTCAAAAACCCACTCCTGATTTAAATTTGGCTGATCCTCCTCTTCAGGGCCATCTCCTTATGCGCCTTTTAACCACTTTACACCACTTATCATAGAACTTAGTCGAACCAAGATACACCGGCTGATTGAGATCATGCAAAATGTAAGCAGCCCTGCAATTTAGCCAGGTTATCCCAAAAAAACATTTAATCTGAAAGTAAAACTAAAAGTTAGCATACCTGTAGCCTCCACATGAATTCCTCACTGTGCATCTGCGACTATGAAAGCTGCACCCGGTCACCGTGGGGTGGTCAGTGGGGAAGGAGGTAGAGCACATTATCTGTTCGTTGATGCATTAGTTTGAGGGTCCTTGAACAAACCACTGAATTGCTCATTTTGTGTTCAACGTTAAATTAAAAGCATGAAATGCCGGTCTATTTTTCAACGTTTGTTATTATTGCAAAAACAGGCAGTGCTGATGATCACCCCACTATATCTTTCACAATTTTCTTCTCCTTTGTCTTCACAGAATTGTACCAGGTCCAGGTGTATCTCCAGTATTCAGGTGGAGGAACAGGGTCCATGTGTCCCATTGAGGCCTTGGAAGAGGAAGTGGGAAAGAGGCTCTCCAACAGCCACTTGGTGCTGGGCAGAGTGTCGGTTGATCGGTCAACGCGTTGGACCCAGCTAAGTGCTGCCCTCAGTCACAGCTTCACCTCCCACCTCCAGATCCTGTGTGGAGACTCGCAGATGGCCAGAGAGGAGGTGCAGCGCCCCCCACTAGGCCTCAGTTCTGCTAGTATTGCCTCCGTCCTCATAGGTGAATAAACACGCTTTTATCCTGCTCTGTCTGTATTTCTTTATTTCTGTTGCTCCTTCACTCCTTTGTCTTCTCTGTCTCATCTTTCTGACCTTCCTGCCACTTTGAATTCTTACATCTGTTTGCTTTCATGCCTTTTCTTTACCTGTCGTATATCCTTATTTTCTTCCTTTCCTTCACACAATCACAGTCTTCTGTCCATCTTTTAATCCTCTTCAAATCTGGTGACACTGAGCGGAATAATCTTCTCACAGCAAACTGAAAGGCCAAACAATCAGGGTCGTCTGCATTTTTATTCTGTTGATGTGTAAGCTGTTATTCTGTCATGTATCTGCTCCATTACAGTGGCTGCCTGCCCCTGAATGTGATAAAGAGCGCGATAGGTTGCAGTTTGTTGGCAGGAGTGTATCTCTCTCATTTAAGTGGAGATTAATCTTGGCAGTGCCTGTCTGTGCAGTGTAAAAGGTAACACACTTGAATTAATGCACTAAAGCAAAGAGAAGCTTAGTTTCAGTCTGTTGCAACCATGTTGAAGGTCGTACCATCTTGGGTAACAGTCACTATATTTTCTTTAGTCTGAGTTCTTCTTTTTTTCTGAAACTGAATTGTTTTTTATATGAATTTAGTCTTTTTTGTTTCAAGCATATCTTGCATATCAAGCATATTACCCAGCATATCTAACATGATATGCTGGGTTCTGATCGTAGTAAATTTGTAGTTCGAGCAGCACTGACCACTTTCATTGATTGGGCTTTGGCTGTAGCATTTAAAAAGTCCGCATGGAGAGCAAAAGAGGGGACGTGAAACCATGGGCTCGCCCTGAAAATGAGGCTTTTTATTAGATGTTAGATTCAACTCATTGTCACTGTGCACACAGGGCACACAATGAAACGATCGTTCCAGATCCAGAGACGAGCATCTGCAGTCATGCAGCCAGAGACCGGCGCTACGTTAGGCAATGTGGTTTAAGTGTCTTTGCCCAAGGACACAATGCAGCGCAGGGACAGAGGCTTGAACCAGCAACCCTCCAGCTGCAAGGCGAGCATCTACTCACTGCGCGACTGCCGCTTTATTAGCTCTGTTTTAAAAGTTTAGCTAGAGTAAAAATGACTGTCACATGTAACATGGTACTTGATGGTTACACCAAAATTTTGGTCAAATCAACCTATTCAACTGGTAGGTAGGAGCTTGCCCGACTGATCAACTGTTTTAACCTTTTATTGCAAGCTAAGAAAGAACACCTTAAAAAGCCAAAAGCAAGTCTGCCTCCTAAAAAGGCTGGGTGTGCAACTTTATGAAAGCGAGAACTCCGGGACCATGTGACCTAGAATGTTCAGATCTACTAAAAATCTCAGACAAGTTTGAATCTCAGCAACTTTGACCTCTTGGTTCTTTCTTATCCAGTCACTGCATTCAAAATGTTCAGTAAAATTATGAATCACCATAAAAACATATTTATTATCTGATTAACTGATCCTGGGTCAGTGTCTGATCACCTACTGCTGACTGCTTTATAACGCGTTGTCCTGCTAAGTTAGTGTGAAATAAGCAGATCCTGCAGACAGAGGGGATTATTGCTGACATCATCCTCATTATACAGATTTCACTCTGAAGGCTTTCAGCCTGATTTTAAGGGATGAAAAACAGACGCGACAAAGTTTTAACATTAACACACGTAAATGCCGTCTTTCACGTCCGGAAAGGCCCTGAACACGGACATGCGCATCCAGCACAGCACGCACTTCACGGGCACCGGCGTGTGTGTAGTTCGGATGACTCAGCGCATTTGCTGGTGGTTAGCGTGTGGACCGAGCATCTGTTAGAGAGACGGGTATTAACGAGATACCTACTTCAATGTGCACGGAGGGATGGTGGCGTAGATGTGAGAACAAGTCTGAAGTATTTCCTCCTTTAGCGGACACTTTTCTTCTACACTGTTTTTCAAGCGGGATACCATCCTCACTCACGTTTGGTGCGTATGCGAAGTAGTTCCACACTGCTGATTTTAGTTTAGCGTTTTTTTTTTTGTTTTTTTATTAAAGTGGATGGAGACTGTGTGCCTGAGAGCAGCGCTGCTGACTAAGAGGCAGCCGAGACAGAGCGGAGCTGCAAGATTCTCAGCTGGTTTACCTTTTCCCTTACTACCGGTAATTACATCCACGGTATGATAACCATGGTATACCGTGAAACCGGTTACTGCTGCGACCCTAGTCAGGAGGCTGAGGGGGTAGCACTGCTGGCTGACGGTATTTTTTTGTTTCAGATGAGTTTAGCGGCAGGTCAACGACATCAGTATGTAAAGCAATGATTTTTTTCCAAGCTTTTGTCATTTGTTTGTCAGCAGGAATACTTAAAGTTATGATTTCGGTGCAATCTTTATTAGCGGTGGAGTTCAGCATAACGTACAGATTTTCGAAGGGTTCTTTACCGCTGTGAGATTGAGCAGAATCAGAAATTTCTTATCACATCTTCCCAAAAGCACCTCGAATTTGAAAAAAGAAAAACTTAGTGGTAGTGTTTTGGTATTCTCAAGAAAAGAAAATTCTGGATTCAAGGATTCAGTTCTTGCATGTGGTGGAGGAAATTTTTAGCCTTGGCAGAGATCCATTTTTGGACTGCTTGTTTTTTACTTTGTTAATTTCTTTGGTAAAAACACGTCCAGACAAAAACTGGACAAACTGACGATGTAACAAGAAAAACACTGAATTGTTCTAAGCATAAAAGTAAGAGAATATATTTTGTGTTTTTTGACACTTTCTTTCGATCAAATATTGTGGGTATGAATTCAGTTCTTTCTTGAGCTTGAGGCATATTAAGGTTAGCTTTACGTGTCTGTGTGTGTGCTGCAGTGAAGGTCTGTCTGAATTCCAGTCGGTTCAAAAGGAAATCGATGTCCTCTGCCTCAAATGAAAAGGACTGCTTGTCTCTCTGCTGTAGTCTCTTTTTAAATCTCTCTGTCACATATTTACTGTCTCATGCTGTTGCTGTCTTTAACACGCACTGAAAGAAAGAGAATTAGCGACTTCGATGCTTGTGTGTGCGTTTTGGGGGATGATGAGGAAAGAGAGCATGAGCAGAGGAGGGATGCATAATGGATGAAGTTGGGGGAGGGATCGAAGAAAAGGGAGGAAGATGCCAATTTAGGAGAAAATGTCTTGTATTCTGTGTCAACCGGGATCAAACTGCAGACAGGCTTTGGTGTCTGACTTCCAGTCTGAGAGTCTGGATCCGCACCTCATTTGCTTCAGCATGTCGCACACATTTCCCTTTGTGTTTGTGTAGCTCAGTGCTGGATTCTTTAATGGTGACTTCTGCAACTGCTCACACATTTTAACTTGCGCTGCAGCTATTTATTGTTTCACTAATTAAGCAGCAAATTGGAATTATTACACATAATCTGTTAAACGGAAGTGTTTTGCGCAAGATCAAATTGCTGCACCTAGCAAGTTGATTGATTAGCTGATGAAAAATCGCTGCAAATACGGATGGTGGCATTGTTACCTGATGGTTGTATATCTGCTATGTTGACATTTACTTGTGTCAGGGGCCAATATTTAAGTTGATGGCTATTTTGACTGTCATCTGCCATTTTATATTTGACAAAATGTGGAAATAATTCTCAATAATCAAGTTAGTAGCAGCGACTAGCAGGCGGATCTGGGAGCAGTGTTAGACCCATGCTTTCTATGTTATATTTGCTCTGTAAACAGCAGCAGTGCATTTGTATTTTTTCAAAAGGAAGCTGGTTGTTAGTGAGAAAACACGCTGCCTTTTTCCTGAACAGTTTCTCTCTGGGTTGAAGTGAAAATGCAGCAGCGATCTAAGTTTGCAATCCAAATGGAGACTTGTACAAAAGCTGTAACCAGCTTCCGGCAGTTTTACTACTTTACTGAACTGTGTTGGTCGAAGTCATCTGCCACTGACCCTTTAGCTTAAACGTTAGCCTGGCAGCGGAATCGCCAGTTAGCCTTTTTTTATGTCCCCAAACTTGCTGCCCACAGAAAAGTATTGTAAAATTGTGTACACAGGTCAAGTTGACTTTTTTTTTGTTTGCGTTTTGTTTTCACACCCAAGATCTTACTTACTTTTAGTTTTGAGCTCAGTCGGATGTTTCTTCTTGTTGGAAAAGAAGAACGATCTTCTTTTCCAACTAGCACAACCAAATACATTCAATTAATTTTCTTTTAAAGTGGTAATTAAAGGTCTCATTTTACTCCCTGCCGACACCCTCTAATAAAGGTATGCCTCGAGTAGACAGGACAGGTGAGGAAAACTACATAATGTGCTAATAAATGACACAGTATGGTGCTTATCTGTGTACATGCTGGCCTTTGGTGTTCCATATTATCTTATCATGTTAGTAATCTCTTTGTTCAACAAGTGAGTGTTCAGTTTGTCTGATCGTAATGGGTCCCTGTCTGTTTTTCTCTTCCAGGAGATACTGAGTGGTTGCCAGGCCAAGAGCTGCCTGTGTCCCCCTGGGACCTGGTCAGGAAGCCTCTTAGCCAGAGCATCACCATCCGCCTCAAAGGTAACAAAAAAAACCAACCAAGCAAACCTGGCAATCAGAGTGTGTGCTCAAGAGCACAGAGCCAACACCAGAATCAGAACTGCCATCAGTGGTAACAAATGCCATTTGCTGGATAAAAGGGCCTAACAAATGTTTTTGGATACATTTGCAGCGTGGGCAGTGTTGTAACAGGCTCTACCTACTGAGCCGCACCACACGAAGGCAAACACGAGCCAGAACATTTATCAGTATCAGCAGTCTCGTGAAACAGTTCCCAGCTTAAGTCTAATCTGATTTGGAATAACTGAAAGATTATAATTAAATTCATTATTTTGGAACATAGACCAGCTCTGTTCTCAGGCCCATATTTAAGTCAATTACAAAATTAAATAAAGCAAGTGATACATTTGCATAAAAAAGCAGTATTTCAAAGGTAAAATGCAGCATTTATTATAAAGTGCAAACGATCTAGAGCTGTGAGCCAACATGACCACTTCTGCCCTTGTTCTGTGTTCAAGGTGTTGGCCGGTAGGAACTTGTCATGCTTCTTCTGTGGAGTTAAGACGACCCCATGGTGTTGAGATCAGGGCTTTGTGGGGGGGCAGACCGTCTGTCGCGCGACTTGTTGTTCTTCTTGCACTTGAGCATAGTTTTTTGCGTGTTTGTTTTTTTAATGCAGTAGACCAATCAGACACCTCACTGGTGCCACTGTGGGAATAATAATCTATACATCTGAAGGGCAAAAGAAAATCTGAGGAAGAATCGAGAGGAAAATATTTTAGGCTGTCGATTACAATGGGGCAAGTTCAGGAATATTGTTTGTATTTCTTTCACATCAATCAAAGTTATGGTGAGAAAAATCTACACACTCAAGACCCTAATGTAAACCTGCTGAGTCATTTTCATCATTGGTTCTTTGATAAGATTGCTTGAATTTCATTACTTTAGGTGACACTATGTTCTAAATTGCACTTGTCTTAAAGTAAAAATAACTCGAGCACTGCTGTTGATCCTTCTTTTTGCACATAAATAAATCTGCATTTTGCAGTTAAGAAAAAGGATTTGGATCATCAATAATGGCCGAACTACTTTATGGTGGCTTTATCAACAAGCTTCTGTCTCCATATCATCCCATAGCTGCTGTATGGGCTTTATCATGTGTCAGGGCTCTGGGGCAGCCACTCTAACTTGTGGTTGAACAAAATGCACAGTGTATGTGTAGCTTTGCAGTTTTTAGTGGGTACGTCTGCAGCACGTGCACTGTGCAGAGCTGTGCACAGTACACAGTACAATAAGGATTCTTCATCTCCATCAGATCTAAATCAATTGAATTTAGACGGAGCAGCCAAAATCTGCTCTCTCTGCCCATGTTCTTTTGCATCTTTAACCCTAACTGGGATCTTGAAGCTACCGTATGGCGTGTGCTTTATCACCCTTCCTCTGTAGCCACACTCGCTGACCCTTCTTTCAAAAAAAATTAACGCACTGATCTTTTAAATTTTGTGGCAGTTCAATATTCATCTCTTCTGGAAGTCGTCTTAAAGCAGCTGCTGTTCTTGAATGTAGCTCGATTGTTAGCTGCGCATGAAGATGGCGTTATTAAACCTTTGTGGTTTCTTCAATACGAGCACACCACTCCACATCATTTCGGCCTTTGCTGTCGCCCTTTGCTTCTATACCTGTGCATGTACAAGAGTACAGCAAATAACTACTTGTATGGTGGTAAGGTGATGCACTGGCACTGACCTCTTTTCCAGTAATGAAATATAAAAATGATAATATTTTTATATTACAGTCAACCACACAGCACATTACAGATAGCAACACTTTTGATATCCTGTATCCATGTAAATGATAATCTTAAGCCAAAGTTCTGTTAAAGAAACACACAAAATTCTCATTGTCAGAGAAAATTTAAGAGACAGCGTTTAAAAAAGGATTGAGGCTCATTGCTACCCTGTGAAGCTAACTGAGCCTCCGAACTCCTTTTCTTTCTTGCACATTAACAGCAAAAATGATGTGATCACTGCTGTCAGAGATGTGATGTGTAACTGGATGTGCCGCTGCTTTCATATTTCATGGTTTTCAGGAATTGTAAGAACAACAACCGTATTTGAAATGAAGGAACAAAGGCTGAGACAGTCGACTCTTTTTTTATGACAGCGCGAGCAGCACAAATCAGGTCTAATTGAGACCGGTTCTATATCTGGTCGCTATTCTTGAATTTAATGCAGATGACTTGCTGGTAGATGTACCTTCTGAAATTTTCATTGAAGCCATTCACATTATCTCCACAGTATGGAGATGCATATCTTGGAGAAGCAGCGGCCATTGCTCCACAAAAAGCCTTCTTTTAAATAGTTGTAATCTTTTGTCTTTACCTTCATTGTCATCCGCTTGTTGCCTTGGACTGCACATTAACATGTAAATGAAGCTGTAAACATGGAGCCGCGCCACCTCGAATATATTGATGAAGCTGTTCATCTAATAACTGCAGTTTAGCTGTAACTCTTTGAGGGAGGATGAATAAGTGAGTTTCCTCAGGATGTGGTTTAAAGCCTCTCAGAATTGTAATTCATCCTGCTCACTGATAGAAAGCATTAAGAGCTATTAGGTGAGTAAATAACCACACAGAACATACCCTCCCTCTGCTCTGATTAAGTGACAGCAGTGCCTACATTTACTGTGTTACGGGCTTGCAGCTAAAAGCAAAGGGTTGCTAAATAATGTGGGCATGAAACATACTGCTTTTTTCCTTTATAGGACAGTCTGCTTGCAGAGGGGACCTTGAGGTTCTTCTGTGTGAGCTGACACTGAGCGTGTAAACCAGAGCAGATTTGGGGATTTATTTGTGCGTCTGTGGGTTTTTTCATTTTTTTGTGTGACAGGTCTGTCTGAGTCATCTCTCGATGAATTGGCTCTGGAATCCCTCTTCCCCCTGCCGCTGCTACACAACTATGTCCGCCTGGTAAGTGCGCGCTTGGTGCACATTTATGCAAACACACACACACACACACAAAGGGTGTGTGAGGGATTGAGGGATTTGGTGAGTAAGATGCTGGGGAGAAAAGAGAGGAACTGGGACACCTTTAGTGAGAGAGATGGCACAGAAGGAGGAGGGGATGATGAACAGATGAAAGGAAATGAAGGGCACATCCTTTTCTAGCAGCTATACTGCCCCCTGCTGCCTGTATCAAAGCAAGCTTTTTGTGTTACGAAAGGGGAAAAAACAGCGAGAAACCGAAAGAATTTAAATGATACGATTCACCCGGGAGCTTTTTTGTCTTTTTACAGTAAGCTTTAATTCACACTGACATTAGACAGTGAAATCTGATTAATTTATTATATAGAATGATACGGTGATAAATGAAGTTCACACTAGAATTTAGTCCTAAAAGGGGGGAGGCGGGGGGGGTCTAATGTAAAGCAGAAACCTGAAATATTTTAGTTTCAAGAAATTCTGACATGCTCTCTTTGTTAAGCAGTCAAGACCAAATGTTTGGTGTTTGGTTAATTAAACAATATTATTTATTGTTAATTAACGTGTGTGATTTAAAATGCTTTTGCATCTGTAGTTCAGATGTCGGTAACCTATAATAACTTCTCTGTAATTTACCTGCTTGTTCCTTCCCAGCTTACAGGCATTTCTGTGTATTACACTCAAGGGCCACTTCATTAAATACACCTGTTCAGCTACTGGTCAAGATAATTATCTAATTAGCCGATCACAGGGCAGCCATGAAGACATGGTCTAACGATCTGGAGCAGTTCAAGCCCAGCAATGCAACGGGAATGAAAAGTGATTGAAGGGACTTTGGCTGGTCTGAGTATTTCAGAAACTGCTGGGATTTTACTGCAAAACCATCTGGCCTGAAAAAGAGAAAATATCCAGGGGGCAGCAGTTTCCTGGGCCTTGTGATGCCAGAGGTCAGAGGAGAACTGTTTTGAAGTGATAGGAAGGCCAGAGTAACTCAAATAACCACTTGTTACAACCAAGGTGTGCAACACTGAACGCACAACACATCCAACCTTGAAGCAGATGGGGTGCAGCAGCAGAAGGCCTGTTCCAAGTCAGCTACGAACAGGAAAAGGCTGCAGGTTCAGGTGTAATGGTGTGGGGGATATTTTGGGCCCTTTAGT
This sequence comes from Bujurquina vittata, assembly GCA_015106715.1. Lineage (NCBI taxonomy): Eukaryota > Metazoa > Chordata > Actinopteri > Cichliformes > Cichlidae > Bujurquina > Bujurquina vittata. The sequence goes on from VUQK01015434.1 coordinate 10,474, forward strand.
ACCAGTTTAGCATATTTAAAAACTCCACTGCCTGTCTGAGTGGTGTTATTGACCATGTGTGTCCCTTTATGACCACATTGTGCCCATCTGCCAGCAAGATGTCACAAAGTTCAAATGATCTCAAACTGGGTTCTTGAACATGACTGTACTCAAAGGGTCTCCACTGTCACCAGATCTGAACCCAGCAGAGCATCTTTGGGATGCGGTGGATCTGCAGCAGCTGCGTGATGCTGTTATGTCAACATGGACCTCTGAGGAATGTTCACAGCACCTTTTTATATCTATGCCACAAAAAATTAAAGCAGTTCTGAAAGCAAAAGGGTGTCCAACCTGGTACTAGCAAGCTGTAACTAAATTGGCCAGTGTGTTCATAGAGGCACAGCTGGAATTGCTATTACACACAGCTCAACAGGGTTGTATGTAGACAGAGTGTCATGTCACACTATTCTCACTTTGTGTGCTTTTTGTTGTCTCAATCTTTGTTTAGGTGGAGCAGTACGGTAACCTCATCTTCCACGGGCTGCAGGGCAGCTGTCAGGAGTACATCGCCGGTCTGGTTGCTCGCTACATCAAGGTACCATGGCTCAAATGCTTCTTCAGAACGCTGCAGTCTCTAATAAGTACTACATTCCAGTTTTAAAACCTCACCACTGTGTGTGTGTTTGTCCAGTCACGTGAAGGGAGGGTTAGTGTTGAGTATCTGGGTGGGTGAGAGAGCACAGCTCTATTTTGAAGTTTGATATAAGCAAAATTATGTAATTGTGAGTTTCTTCCATCTCAGAGAGTTCTGAGATTCAAAAGCCTGAGGAAAGGCTTCTAGTTTCGGCCTTTAAACAAAGTCGCATTTGGCTCTGTTGCACAGGGTGATGCAATGAAACAGAAATGGCTT
>VUQK01015434.1:11382-29976 GCA_015106715.1 Bujurquina vittata
TACAGAAAGCAGACATGTGTTCTGAGTTGGGACCCCTGGGGCCCTGGCAAGTGACCGACCAATGAAACCACAACAGAGAGTTCTGAGATTCAAAAGCCTGAGGAAAGGCTTCTAGTTTAGGCCTTTAAACAAAGTCGCATTTGGCTCTGTTGCACAGGGTGATGCAATGAAACAGAAATGGCTTGCAAACAGTGTCTCATTAAAACGCGAGGAAACACACCGAAGGCCAGACACTGGTCCTTCCAACAGGCCACAGGAATGAGGGCAAGTCACACAGTGGAACCCATAATCCAGCAGGGAAAAATGGATTATCATTCTTAAGAATTTGTCAAGCACACGCGTGGGTATCAACACTGTTTGAATCACTGCTGCTTTCAGTTCAAACTGTTGGCCTGGTAAAGGCATGAGGTCATGTTTTTCAGGTGCACAGACGCCTGACGTGAGCACAAAATAAACCCTTCTGCTGTTTTATTCCAATATGAGGTTACAGATTTGTGAATGTGGAACAGATTTTGTTTGCAGTGTTTAGTGAGCTCCTTCATAGTTACCTTCTGTGCCAACTGTATGTTCAGTACAGCTGTTTCTGTGATACATTGAGCCAGACTCTGCCTGTATGCGTAGCCTTTGTTGAACTAGGAAGGGAAGACGAGCAGTAACCATTGAACTAACTGGGAAAGCATGCGTAGGAAGCCCTGTACAGTGTGCTTCCACTGCGCCGCCATGCTGCTATTGGCTCCAATCACTAATGTGACAGAGTTCATTTGTATTTGTGGCACAGCATTGCTTTAGTTATGACTGCTGATTTCTTATTTATGCATCTGTGTCTTGCACTGATGTAGTAGAGTACATAAAAGCACAGACAAAAGAATCGTGTCTTTGATAACACTGATGCCTGGAAAAGCCCTTTCTTCTCATTCAAATTCTCCTCCTACTCCATTTCGCTCGGCACATAGTAGCAGTACAGTTCCTTTGTTTCCATGACAACGGGCTTCCTCCTCACTTCTTTTTGCTTCTTCACTCCCCACCCCACCCCCACCACCCCGCCAATCGTCTTCTCTGTATCTCCATCAGTCCAAGCAGAAGGCAGGGGGGCTCAGCTGTGACGTGGTGAGGGTGGAGGTGGAGGAGAGCCTGACCAAAGAGCATCTGCTGGAGACGTTCATCAACTGTGGTAGGAAAACACACAAGCAGACACACTCAGGGAAAGCTTTATATTTGACTCAAATAGATTTGCAGTCCATTTCTCGTTAGCTCTTTTACAAATCTAATGTTAGCTGCCATAGCTAGCTAAGCCTCTTGCAGATAATGCTCGCAGAACTTTAGACCATCTAGATTCCAAATCTGAGAAAACTCCCTACCTGACAGGATGAGCAATTCATGTTTTCCCCGTCAGTCTTGAAAGACTGACTGCTAGAAGATTAGTCTGGTATCAAAATGTAGATAGAAATATTCTATAGCTTGTTTTGAGCTGTCACACATGGCTGCCTTGAAATTTTGGCCAGGTTTTCTCCATGAAATAGAGCAGATAAAACATCCCCATGCTGTTCCTCTACATCATAGACATTAAATTGGTGCAGTTTTTGGCTGAAACTATGACAGACGCGTGTGATACTGATGCTGGAAGTGCACAACAAAAACTATTTTGTCTTTAGACTGTGACACTTGGAATAGGTGTGTTTGCAGCGTAAATGTGTCTGTAAGTGTTGATCATGGCGTCAGCTTTACTAACAAGCTTGAATTATGAAGGCTCAAAACTCACCCATACCATAATTATTCGCTCCCCTGGGGAATTTGTAAGTTTGCTTACTTGCAAAGGAATAAACACTCGTTGGTAACACACTACACGCCGCAATGGACTGAAATCTTGCAGCGCCTGCAAGGTCTGCCTGCACAAAAAGGTACATGCACAGGCTTGTCTTAAGGTTCCCAGTGAACAGCCAAATGCTTGAGACAAAGTGCTGTGATCAGATAACCAAAGGCATCAACTCGACCCGCTGCGTTTGGAGCGAGAGAAATTCTGAGTAAGAACACCGTCCCCACAGTCATTATGCTTTGGGCTAAGGGTACAAGATGACTTTACTATTGAGGGGCCACTGGACGGGCTATGTACCATAGAATCTTGGACGAGAACCTCCTTCCCAGCCAGAACACCGAAGACGGGTCGAGGTTGGGTCTCCCAGCATGACAATGACCCAAAACTTACCGCCAGTCCCCAGACCACAGTCCTATCGCAAATCAGTGGAGGGGGCCGAAGCTTCAAGTTGCCAAGCAACAAGCAAGCAACCTCTTAAAGTGAAACTAATACAGAAATTAGAGACTGTTGATTTGTTTGTGAGCAAACCTACAAATTCAGCAGGGGATCAAGTAATTATTTGTTCACTGTATGAACTTTAAGAGTCGGTTAGTGAGGTGAGAGGCAGGCACTCATTTTCCATTCTTAAAAGGCTTAACTTACGCTTATGCTTAGCTTAACTTAAAGAAGTATAGCTGGCAACATTTTTGTACTGACTTTTAGGATCATACAGTTTTCCCTTTCTTTGTATTGATGGTGCCTCATGTTGTCTTGTCCTTCTTGTCCTTTTACTCTTCCAGGTTTCCTGGTGCCAGTGGGGTCAGGAGTCAGACCACCAGCTCAGCATACTCCTCACTGTGTGGTGGTCCTGCTGGAGGGGCTCGAGAAAGCTTCATCACTAACGGGCCTGCTTGGAGACCTCTGCGACAGCCTGGACAGCAGGAGCGCTGCTTCATCACTGGTCCTGAATACTGGTACGGCTGCAGACAGACTCTGCAACCCAGATGCAGACGCTGTGGTAAAACACGCGTACAGTTATTATATGACGATTGCATTATAGCAGTGGTTCACACTTGTCACAATGAGCACCATCTCAGAAAAATCTAAACCCAACACTAACTCAATGCCGGTTTCTGTTTTTGTGATTTCCGGGTGTTTTTTTAAACTGCTCCTGGGGTTTTAATGGGGACAATTCAAAAAAATACTACCGAATTAAGCTTTTGGAAGAGTATGAACTGGAGGAAAATGATCAGAATAGGAGGCAAAGCTAATCACAAGTGGGCATCTGTATTTATACTGTTCCCATTATTTTTATTTATTTAGTTATTTATTTTCTCTCTTTTCTTATATTGCTTAGGGGCATTAGTGTATAAATGGGTTGAAGGGGCGTGATGGTGAAGGTGAACTCGGCACATATGTGATTTTGCTTGCACATATCACTAGGTGTAAGGATATATGGATGTTTGGCCAATAGCATTGGCCATGCTAATTTACAAAGTTTTTGAGTTTTTGCTGAAGGCCATGTTTATGGCACCGTGCTGGATTTCAGTCTTTTACCACAAGAAATAAAATGTAAATTGCCTAATCTGTCCCAAACGTCTCAGTCTGGAGACATTTGTGTGCATAATTCAATGAAATCAAATTGGCCTTAATAATAATGTCACAAGCATGGACCTGTTGTCACACGCTTCCTGTTGCGGAGTGATCCGGCTCGCAGGCGTAGTTCAGAGGGAAAGTAAATGGTTTCTGCTGCTCCCAATAAGCTGTGTGGATATTTTCAATAACCAGAAACACTGCTGAGTTTCTCAGATTTATTATTTGGACATTTTCCACTACAAGGAGAGTTCCATTTACAGTTGATGCCTCACAATTGGACAAGTTGCACCAAAAGAGTCTAAATGGATAAACAATGCTACGGGAGAAACATGGATTTCATTTTTGGGTCAACTGTCCCATTAAAAACAGACAGCAACATGAAAGACTGGTTAGGAAGATAATGCCAAATAAATCAACTTTTCCTTCCCTCAGGCCCCCACCACTTCCGACAGGGCAACTTCCTGATTGCAACATTGTCAAAACCCCGCCTGCAGGGAGCAGAGCTCTGTCTCCAGCAGCATTTCCGCTGGGTCACTTTTCGCTGGGATCAGGAGCCACTGCATGGCCTGCTGGGAAGGCACCTCCACAGAAAGCTGCTGCACAAGGTCAGGCAGAGGTTTAGCTGCAGCTGCCATGATGGCATCATTTTTGTGGATGAGTGCTGCTTTGTTTTAATCAAAAGCCAAAAACACATTTTTTTTCTTTTTATCCCAAACAACCCTGAACATTAGAAATGGCTCATTAGGAGTCAAACAAGGAGAAATGATCAAAAGCATAACAGCTGTTTAAAGGAAACTCCTTCTGTGATATTCGCCCCATTTGTTCTTTTAATTTTTCACTTTAGCCACATGGTGTAAGAAGAAAACAATTGGGATATTTATTTCTGCTGTCCTTCATCTTTGGCTCAGATGGGGACTGGAGTTTGGTCTCCTGATGGCGTCATGGAGCGCTTGGTGCTGTGGGTGAGCCAGGTGTGGCAGCAGCTCAATGCCTGTCTGTCCCGTCTGGGGACCCACGAGGCTTTGCTGGGCCCGCAGCTCTTCCTGTCCTGCCCTGTGCTCCCAAACAACACACAGGCCACTGTAAGGTGTGTGAGCATGTCTGTCTGTACAAAGTTGAAATAGTTTAGGTTGTGTATGTGGATTCAGTTGTGATGTTGAGGTTTCTTTGGAACGCATTATGTCTATTTGAGTCTTCAAAAATACCGTATTATTTATGGTATGAGTATGAGACAGTGTCCTTTACAATTCAACACCTTTTCAAGTGTAACGAGGCTGCGTTTTGTCAGCTCCATTGAGGTCACTGTTGAATAGTGTGCTTCAGTGCAGCTAGCACATTGTTACGTCTCTAAATTTACCTGATAGCACCTCAGTGCTGACCAGCTGCAGGCAGAGGAAAGTGTACAGGAAACAACTTCTGAGAAGGAGAATGCAGAGTCTTGACTATGAAGCGTGTGTGTGTGTGTGTGTGTGTGTGTGTGTGTGTTCGTGCAGGTGGCTGGCACGTCTCTGGAATGCTGTGGTCGTCCCCTGCGTAGAAGAAGCCATCATCTCCCGGGTAACAGCCAAGCGCTCCTCCTCCACCTCCCACTCGTCAGCCCCCTTGTCACAGCGACCGTCTCTTAGCAACTGTGGGCTGAGTGCTGGACAGCAGGCTGTGGTGAAAGCCGCTCTCAGCATCCTGGTCAACAAGGCTGTCCTCCCGGGATGCCCCCTGCCTCGACACGGTGCGTGGGTGTCTCATAACGACTGGCTGTTGATTCACTCAAGTTTGAGCCTCTTAAAAAGGAAAAAGGGAAAATGGCATGAGATAAAACATACTGATGGACATTCTTTTCTTCATTCCTCAGAGATCGACAGATACCTACTAGAGTTTCGGGGTAGCACTTTCCCTCTGTCAGCTGTTGGCCCCTATAAAGGAAGTGTTGGTGGTGGAGGAGGTAGAAGAGGACGGGACAGTGGCAAGTTGAGACGATCCAACACGAGCCCTCGGAAGAAGGGCTCCCCCGCGCTAAACTGGAGCAGAGAGGGTAAGATTGCTGCTCTGCATTGACATGTTCATACCGATAATGCCTTTGATGGTTTTAAATGTAAATGGTCTAAATGTTTGTCTCTTTAGCCCACACACCAAGTCTCACACACACTCATACAGCATTTCTTTTTTGAAATCTGTGCATAACCACTTTATCTAGCATTCACATGCATGGATGCATTGGGAGCGACTCGGGGTTCAGTATCTTGCCCGAGGATATTTTGACAGACAGATTGATCCACCAACGTCACCACTGGTTGATGACCCTCTCACAGCCGCCCCAACTCCACCTTTTATACTCACATTCAGTCCACCGTAGGAGTGAAAGTGATGGATAAATAAATGATTTGAGGTTTTTAGTCTGGTGTAACCCAAGTACAGCATTTCACTGCTCTTCACATTGATCTAGGAGCCCTTGGTTAAAAACACCTGAACTTCCTAACTTTATGTTGGGTTGCATAACTAACTCCACCTCAGTAATATTGCTTTAGAGGCTATAACTGTATGTACCTGTTTATGTGAATGTCACTTTAGGAGTAGCTGTGCTTGGATAATTTAAAGGTACTTATTCAAGAACCATTCAAACGGTTCAGTAACAATATGGTTGGTGTATTGACATGTTTTGTGTTTTAACTTTTTATTACTTTTCCACTCTGCGGCTATGAATAAGAATTTTTTTTCATGACTTATCCGGTTAAATAAAGGTTGGATTGACTCACTGCACCATCTTGAGGTACAAATTGGTATTACATGAAACTGGCCCAAAGTCGATATCGCTTCATCGCAGCAGCACATAGAAGTTCTCACCATTAACCTTTTCTTTTTCACCATGGCCCGATGGCGGGTCCTTTTTACGTTTTACATTCCACTCCAATCCATGTTAGTTATTGTTACTGTTTCTGGCTGTCATTGTTGTCTTTGCAAGCTGAAGATCTGCATGTATTGGAGCACTCAAAGGCTGGAATTGATACACCAATACTGTTCTCCGATACTGCAGAAAAATGAAGGGCTTTTCAAAAGCGATGGGTGCTGCTGATTAGGTGTGTGGTGTGAAGATTTATGGACACGTATCCTTCATCTCCACAAGGTGGCACTGTTTAACAATCCTAACCTTTTCTTTTTCCTCAGGAGAATCCACAGGCCCTTATCTTTTATATTTGAAAGCAAGTTGTTTCCAATGAGTAATCCTGACTAACAGAGCTGTATGTGTCGACAGACACACATTATCCCAAATTGTAACCAATCAGTGACATGTCAGGTAAAAACAGTTCGCCTCTGTGGAGAGCAGCCTTTTCACTGAAACCCAAGCTGTTGGCGCTGTTCGTGTTGCCATTTGAGCGCACTACCCTTTCTTCATGTTGTATTAATAACACCGAGCATAAATGCCTGTGATTTCAGGTTCCCTGTCGACATGTGATGTCAGCTTCATCTCCAATGGCAGAGTCCAGAGGTCGGTATTTTACCTGTTGGTTAGTATGAATGTGCAGCACTGGTGAAAGCGTTCAGCATTGCTCCTAGACGGCACCTGCAAAGTAGTTGTTAGGTCAGATGTCCCTGCTTGCTTATTTATTTGTTTGTTCATAGGGAGCCTGGAGGTCCTTCTGTTTTCTCTGACGATGAGACAGATTTGATCAGAGAGCTGCAGACAATGTGCTCCAGCAGGTCTGAGCCAGACATCACCAAGGTACTGCTGCGCACACAGGTCTTTCACTCCCTGACACAATGGATTTACCCTGTCTATAGATTGATACTCTACCAGCCCTACTCTAACCTAAAAGAGGATGCTGGAAAACAAACCAAATCTTTAGTGATCCCAAAGCTGCTGCTTCAGCACAGCCATGGAGTCTCTCATTGGTGAAAAAGTTAACTTTCTTTCTGGGCTTTACTTTCAATATAACCCTATTGGGGGGGGGGTCCTTCTTACTGTTTTGCGCGTTTGCTTGTTTACAGGTGTGTGTACCGATACTTTTGGGTGACACAGCATGTGAGAGCTATGGATTTTGAGACTAGCAGTTTAAAGGTCATTTTCTGTAGCTGTGATTTAAAGTCTAAATGCTAAACCCTTAAGAGAAAGCCAGTATCCTCCCATCACTAAGCTCTCGAGCTGCTATCACACTGTGGACCCCCTGACTCAAGCATGGAGCTGCAGAAATGTCCATAAGTATGTGAACAATGATGCTTTTTTGTTCTAATGCCCAGGTACACCAGCAGATATTCAATCAGTCAAGCTGTGATTGAAGACTTTCAGCTTTAATTCAAGGGTTTAACAAAAGTGCTGCGTTAACTGTAACACGGCCTTTGCTGCAGCTGCTCGTCTGTCTTCAGTAACTGCACAGAAGGTTCTGTTGGGTTGAGATTGGATGACTGGCTTCTCCATTGAAGAATATCCCATTCCTTTGCTTTGTGAAGCTCTTGTGTTGCCCTGTAGGTCTGTGCAGACTTCATCCTGCTGCTTTTATAAGCACTCACATCATCAATAATCATTAGCGGCCTGGTTCCATTAGCAGCCATATATGTTCATGCCATAACATTGCCTCCACCAAGCTGATGATGGTGAGCTGTGCTTTCATTCCGGTACAAGTTAATCTTGGTTTCATCTCTCTGCAGAACCTTTTTCAGAACTGTGTGTTTTCTGGCAAAGTTTGCATCTTGTTGTAAACCCTCTCTTCATAAAGGAGTCTCTGGATGTGCTCCACTATGTTCTTCACTAGATGTTGTGAAAGGGCGTTTCCTAAACGAGCACATCTTCCATCCACCTTAGTTGTCTGCTCTGCTCTTCTGGGCCTTTTTGTGATGCTGAGCTGGCCGACGCATTACCCTGTTGTTGGCTTTATGTTGAGATAGCAGCTGCAACTGTAAGCATGAGAGAGCAGGTCTCTCCTGGCCATACAACCGATGGCCAGTCAGTTGTAAAATTACTTTTGAGTCCATGCAAATGGGGACTGTGCATAAAATTGGATATAATTGCTTAACAGTTAATACTTTTTTAAACAGCTTGAAATAAAGCTGAAAGTCTGCGCTTGAATCACGTCTTGATTGTTTGATTTAAAACCCACCGTTTTGGTTACAGAGGCAAAATTATAAAAAAAACAATTAATAAAAATGTGTCACGATCCAAATATGTATCTTGATGAACAGCAATAAAAAATTGTGGAGTCACAACTAAATATGTAATCCTAACCTGAAACTGTCTGTGATCTTTAAACCCAAGACTCACGTCATGAGGACACACAAGCCTTAAAGACATGACCGTGTCTGTGCCCGTGAGATACCTTTAAAGCCGTTATAACACATCACGTTTTGGACCAAGCACGGCACATTTCCAAGTATAACCCATGTTAATGATTGTGTTACAGAAACACACTCACACGACCATTTCAATTAGTCCATCAAATCCGGAGGCTTTTTTTGGGAACAAAAACCAGTGACAGCCAAACGATCCAACGGGATTGCATAGAAGACGGGCACAGATGAGGGAGGAAAAACGGCATTTAGAGGGATCCCAAATTTCTATTTGGCAAGTTAATGCTTTAAAGCAGGATGAATAAACATGTACACTTGATTAGGTATGACGAAGCCACATAATTAGGTGGTGCTGCACAATATGCAGCTGCACGTGAAAGGTGGACCTCTTTGCAGCACTTTGTCTGCTGTCGGATAAAACACACACACACACACACACACACACACTTCAGCAGATGCCATTCATATCCTAATTCCACTGACACTTGACTTTTAGGTCACATGTTTCGACTCATTGCTGTCAGTCTTCTAAATATAGAACGCCGGTGTGTGTGGCAAGGGAAAGATCAGCGATATGAAGCATTAGGATCATGATGTAAACAAAGAAAATTGGCCCATGTGGAAAGCTGCCTCAGACATGAGAGGAAATAAGGAGCAGGTTCAGTCATTAGAGTTTATCAGAGCATCCCCCCTAAATAATAAATCAGGCCTTTGAGTCTTCATGTTGACAGAGGACTCTAGTTTAGGTATGCAACAACTTCAGGGGCAAACTTCTGACTTTTGATAACTTATCTCCAAGTATTTAATCAGTGGAGAGTTTGGTGTTCACTCATTCTTCCAAGAAGAAAAACACAAATTTGTTAGTGTTGCAACTGAGCTTTAAAAATTAACCTCCTAATCTGAGACCTTCCCCATGAGTGACCCTGATGGTAACTAACCCAATAATCCAATAAGCTGCAGGTGAAACTGCAGGATTGACCTGCTCTTCCAAAGATTCTCTCCTTTGTCTCCCAGATCGCTCACACCAAAGATGACTTGATCCTGTTCTCCAGTCTGCCCAGGGAAGCGCTGCCCCCTCCAGAGGAAACTGCAGTCCAGCAGCCACCGCACATGGAAAGAGTAAGAGCAGCTCATCATCGCCATAAATAATAGTTAGTGTAAAAACCAGCATCAGAAGGTAATAAATGCGTGTAAGGCAGAAAATAGGGATGGCTGTTTAAATAGTTTGATATTTAAAGGGAGCTGCTCCAACTCCATATTCTCCTTCCTGGACTCAGCTAAAGCAGCTTTGCATGACTGACAGTTCTAGGCAATCCTTATTTATCTCACAGCGAGGCTTCATTGAAGCATTTCGCTCTTCTCCTTTAGCCCTACGCTGGGTAACTTCGCTAACGATTCTAAGTGATATTACAGCAGGTGTCACAAAGAGGTGCTGCACCACCTTTTGGACAGCTCACAACATTAGCCAATGGGGGGGCAACAAATAATAGTTAAAAATAGTTTTGATTTTGTATAACTCAAAATGAACAGAAATGATTTATGCAGAAATGTAGTTTGACAGACATTTGGAGAGTCGTGTGTCTTAATGATAGAGCAACCAATCAGCTTCGAGTCCATCGAGTTCTGACTTGTGGCTAATCTGAGTCCGGATGGTTACAATGCTGAGCTTCAGATATTACCCATAAAGACATTCTTTTAATCTTTAAACCCTCATTGCAGCATTATGCTGCCTGCCCTTACAGGAAGCTACACAGTTCTCAATATGAGGCAATACGAGGAAGTCAAAATAAAAATGTCAGGGTTGATTACAGTTTTTGGGACAAAGCCAAGAATTCAAATAAAATTGGTATCGACTGAGAACCTTTCACATTTGAATCTGGTATCTACTGAAGAAAGTCAAGAACTACAGACGAAACTAGAAGAAAACCTAAAACAGACACAGCAGGAAACTGGGTGCTCTAAATGTTCTCCATTCTTCCATTTAAGATCAGCTCAATATGGCACTTGTTCAGGCTCCCTCTCCATGTTCCAACACATTTCAGCTTTTCATGGTCAGGCCTACAAAGTTGTTTCATTTGGAATAACAAAGAATATTCTGTAAAAGCGAAAATCATTATTTTTGACTCCTCCTGTTGAACTATTTCACACTGATAGTGATTATTTCTAGCTCACTCTTACCTGGTTAATATGCAGATGTCTTTGGTGCTTCCTCATGCAAAATGATTGTGCCGTTTCATCAAAGACCATCACCATCAGCCTCCTATTCTCACTCCTACAGTCTGCGCTCTCCTGTGGGTAGAATTAGTGTTAATGTTCATCGGGGGAGACCACAATAAAGAGCTCGGCGCTCTTTTCCAGAAGGACATTGTTTCTTTTCCAATTGTGTATTGTGACATTAACTGGAAGAAGGTCTGGCTCCGTCACAGTTATTTTCTTCTGCCTAATAAGGAAATATCCTTTAAAGTGCTCCACAGGCATTAGCCTCCCAAAGGTTTCCATAGAGGACTCAAACTGGACATGGATACAAACGGCTCTTTTTGTAATCTTTGATTGTGTAACTTTGAGCTACTAAGACAACAACTTCTGTACTTTGTTCAAATATTTATGCATTTATTGAAAAAGAAAGTTTGACCCAAAATGAGTGACTAAGGCCATGGACTCAGCTACAAGTCAGAAAGCTGTCGCCCTCTGGTGGCCGTCAAACAGAATGCAGGTTTGAGGCTCTTACACTTCATGTTTGTGACTGGGATCCATCTTTTTTACTGTGTCTGGTGGCAACAAGGAACAGAGGCCAGCACGGGGGGTGCCACTGTTGCCTCATAGCTGGAAGGTCTGGGTTCAAATCCACCTTGGCCTTTCTGTGTGCAGTTTGCATGGGTTTTCTTCAGGTACTCCAGACTGTGGATGGAACCACAGTCCAAAGACATGCAGTTACTGGGGTTAGGTTAATTTGAGATTCTAAATTTCCCATAGGTGTGAATGTGGCTGTTAGCCCTGTGACAGGCTGCTGACCCGTACGGGGTGAACCCAGCCTCTTGCCCTGTGACAGCTGGGATAGGCTCCAGTGTGAACCCTGAGCTTTGGCTTACAGAGATTACTAATGCTGACCTCATTGTCTGGAACTTTGTCCATGCGACAGAAGTATGATCTCCTTTTAAAGGAATACTCCACTGAAATTGTGTGTGCTCAATATCAGACCCTAAAACTTTTTCCATGGTTGCACAGACGAGCAACCATGGAACCATGGAACCTGAGAGATTTATGCTAGTTTAGAAGAACTGTCTCTTTAATCCTTTACCTGAGCAAACCACAAATAGGCAACTTATAATTAGGAGTTGTGAAAAACTGTCACATAAATACAATTCAAAGTTGTTTGGTTACTTCCCCCAGAATAACATCACGCAGCATTTTCCCAACCAGGACTTTACTGTTGTGCAAAATAACTTCACTTCCGTGCCAACTTTGTGCCAGTGGATGGTCTGGAGGAAAATATTCTTCAGAAAGTTAACGAAACAAAGACCACACACTGCAGCAGTCTGTTTAGCACCACCAATGAATCTAGCGTGGATGTCTTTGTACTGTGGGAAGAAGCTGCAGTACCACACAGGGACAGGCCCAGCCATCTTCAATCCCAGGAACTTCCTGCTGTGAGGCACCGGCGCTAAGCGCTGCACCGTTGTGTTGCCTAGATTTAAGTTATTACTCCCTTTTATGTGGAAGAAGCAGGTTTTGTGTACCAACTTGAAAACATTTATGTTGGCTCCATCTGTCTTCCTGCAGACCGTCAGTCAGTCCGGCCGCGGCTCCAACCAGGCGGCTGTCCAGAGCAGCGATCGGCGAGCAGGCCCTCGGGTCAGATCGCAGCTCCCCGTCGCCAGCAGCCGAGGGCAGCACACACGGGCGTCCGCCGCCGCCGCTTTAAGCAGCAGCAATAACAATAACGGCAGCAACAGCCCCAGCCGAATCCAGGCGCCCCCCAGCCGCAGCAGAACCACCAGTAGCAGCACCAACAGCAGAACAAAGCAGGCTCCACTCAGCAGCAGCAGCAACAACTACTACCGCAACATCGACAACAACAACCAATCACACGAGGAGATCTGGATTCTCCATAGAGACCTGCATGAAAACAAGTAGACATCTCCCTCCCTCCTCCTTCCCATGATTCCTCCCTTCATGATGTAAAGACTAGTTACCTGACAACTTTTGACTCTTAGTATTTGTACTTGTTACTAGTACTTGTTACACTGTAATACAGTTGTGTACTTGGGGACCATAGTTTCATTCTATTACAGTATTTGAATGATGTGACTGCTTGGGGAGTAAAGAAAAGTGGCTTATTGTGTGGCAAACAGAAGGCAGTGCAGCAGGTTGTTGTACTGTTGCCTTAATTCCAGTGTGTCAGCCTACACAGTAGGGGACAGTATTCAGTAAGAGTTCACTCACTTATAACGTTTAACTGGTGGAAACTGCCTCAGAACAGTCGTGGCACAGTATTCTTGTGTACCTAAAGTGAAAGGCTGTACTTCTGAAGCCTCTGAAGAGTGTTTTTGGATCAAAGAAAGAAAGAAGCAGGTTTTTATTTTTGCTCTATTGTTTTTGGTATTAAGTATTTTGAGATATTCACGTGTTTTATCTTCAAATAGTTGCAAGGTTGGTTTAAATACTGTTGAAATTAATCAGGGTTTTACCAAATATTTGTAAATAAGAATTAGTACGTTTAAATGCTCTATAGATTGGTGTATGTGGTATGATGCTTGTACAGTGATTAAATCTTAAAGCAAACTAGCTGAGAAAAACAGGAGCCCTGTACATAGTGTTTGTAAAATGAGTTTGGTTCTGAACCCTTCGCTGATTTCATAGCGAAGGGGGATGTGGCAATAAGTAATAGAACTGAATAAACACAGGATGTCTTCTGTAACTGTAAGCCATAATGAATATTTTAAATGCCCATCAGTTACCCCTACCCAGGTTCATATTCAGCTGAACCGCAGCTGGTCCCTAACTCTGTAGTTCACCTTTTTATTCATGCTTTCCATCATTACTGTGTGTTTTTATTTTTAAGGACACGTTTATGTACATATATATATATAAATATATCTATACATATGTACAGGAGAGATTTTAGTCAACCTATGATTTTGATCTGTACGATAGCTGTTTGAAGTTTAAAGAATTGTCTTTCAAGCACAAAAATTAAAAATGGCACTGTCAAAAAAAAATCAGCCTTTCTGGTTTTTGTGTTTTTTATTTGTTTATTTTAAATCTACTTGTTTTTTTTTTGTTTTGTTTTTTACTTGCAGGACAAAGTTAATTAAGTGTACCCTCAGTTTAGTAAAACATGCATTTAGTTCAATTCATTTTATTTATATGACACCCAATCGCAACAGTCAGCTGAAGGCTGTTTGTGAAGACCGTCCAATAATGCAGAGAAAACCCAACAGTCAGAACGACCCCCCTGTGAGCAGCACTTGGCGACGGTGGGAAGGAAAAACTCCCTTTTAACAGGAAGAAACCTCCAGCAGAACCAGGCTCAGGGAGGGGGGGGGTCATCTGCTGAGAGGGGGCTGAGGGGAGAGAGGACGAAAGATTAAAGACAGATTAATAACTAATCATTAAATGCAGATTGGTGCGTAAACACAGAGTGAAAAGAGGTGAGTGAAGAAGAAACTGAGCACATCATGGGAACCCCCCCCCCCCAGCACCCTGGGCCTATAGCAGCATAACTAAGGGAGGGTTCAGGATCACCTGATCCAGCCCTAACTATAAGCTCTATCAAAAAGGAAGGTTTTAACCCTAATCTTAAAAACAGAGAGGGTGTCTGTCTCCTGAATCCAAACTGGGAGCTGGTTCCACAGAAGAGGGGCCTGAAAGCTGACGGTGGTACAGCTCCTCCTACATAATGTTTAAACAAATATTTCTATTCATGAGTCACAGCTCAAAATAATCCTTATTTCCCTGACCTTTTCTCTCTGAAACGAGCCATTTGACCTCACTTCCCTCTCCCTTCAGGCCACCTTTTATTTGATTGGCTGCCCCTCATAAACAGAAGCAATAACGAGCAGGTTGGCGGCGCTTCAGGGCCTGACATCCCCGCGTTAGCGATATCACCTCTTGCTGACATCCTAAAGATCCCAGAGGAGGTGTGTGAACTTGAGGGATATGCTGCATCATATGCTAGATTTGAAATGTGGCCGTGTTTGACGTGAGCATAATTCTCCCTTTAATATGACTCTTAGATAACATTACACCCAGTTTATGTGATTAGTCAAATTGTGCCACATCTTTAGTGTTCACCTCCCCTGACGTTAAAGGTAGAATTATTAGGATAGCATGGGCTCAACAAAGACCATGAAGCATCTCTTTTAAACTATCATACATGGTGCAATGTTTGGATAAATGACACTTTTGCATTTGGTGTATTTTAAAGATTATAATCAATATAGCAGATAAAGCCACTATAGGGCCCAAAATGAGCGCATTTTCCACCCAAATCTCTAAGAAAAAGGACACAACCACAACTGAAGTCTTAAAATCTTTAGGTTTACTGCAAATATATCTGATTGACACATACATTTATACATTTCTGTCCATTTCCTATGAGTAAGAAACAGTTTTGTTTTTAATTTACACTGTCATAGTCAACATCGGCATTTATTTTTTCCATGGTACCTTACTTACTCAGTGGTGCTTCAAGACTCTTATTGAGTATGAAAAAGTGACACGCTTTCCCCAAAACCATGAATGTTAGAAAAGTCAAAATGGTTCCCAGCTCCAGAGTGAAGAACAGATAAAGCCTAGAACCCGAAATGCTCGCTTTGTGTTCTCATTTTGAATTTTTGTTTCATTTTGGACAAAATGAGCAGCTTTCGCCATAAACCATCCAGTAAGTTTGTCATCAAAGATCTCGATTGTACCTTTTTATCAAGGCTGTGAAATGAAGCTGCTGATAACTTTGTTTCCTCGCTGTGAAGCTACTGAGTGTCGCTAAAGTGCAAACATGTAGAAAAAAAACTGACACATCGTCAGCATCACTGTTCTTAGTGTGTGTGTGTGTGTGTGTGTGTGTGTGTGTGTGTGTAGACAGCAGTCAGGCTGACTGACAGAAGTCATTCTGGATTCCTTGCTTTAAACTAAAACACGTGAAGCCACTGAAGAAGCTGCTGAGCTGTTGTTGTTGCACTTGATCCCCGAGTTTGGAGCAGCCACAACAAATCAAACGTGTTCTGCTGGGAACCCTTCGGTCGTGGCCTTTATGTGCCGGTTACTTTGACAAGCCACAAAGACAAAGACACTCAAAACCTGCTCAGGAACGGCTCCAAGGCTCCAAGGCTTTGAGCCGGCCTTGCTCTCGGGACTGAGATCTGCGGGATGCTCCAATTCCACAGATCCTATCCCACTGACACTTGATTGGATTTGCACTCAGAGAATTTGGGGGCCGGATTAATGCCTTGGGCTCTTTGTCATGTTCTGAGTCTCCCTAATCCCATCCTATTGAAGTATGGATTCCCCAACCCCAGACCCCACTGGACCAAACGCAGTGCCAACATGCTGGAGGAGGATGCATCAGGGTGGCTTTGGAGCGCTTGTGTGAGTTCCACAAACGTTCAGAGCAGTTCTAACAGCTGCTGCATAAAATTAGGGAGGAAGTTGTAATGAAGTGGCAGCTCAGTGTCGAATCTGCATCTTTTTGTCAAATCGAGCCCATCACAGCATGCTGTGCATCCTCCACCGGGGCTCAAACCTGGCTTCTTCTTCTTCTTCTTCTGTATTCCCCACCATTTTAAATAAAATGAAATTCTCCATTATAGAGACAAACAGTTGTGTGCACGTGAAACTAGAAGGCTTAACTTTCTGAAGACATCTTTTTATTCCAGTAAGTGAATAAGATAAATGATTCACCAAGTAAATGCTTCAGATCTTTCAAATAACATTTGCTAATGTTGGCCCGTCACAGGAATCAGACACACTTTCAGAAGCATTCAGTGTGAACTGTGCTGCAGGGACACTGAACAACTGCGACTGTTTCTTATTCCGCTTTATAAGCTGGCAAAGCCGGCAGCCACATGCATGTGCGGGGGTGGTCTTATTGTGTTGGTGTTCGCCCCCAGTGCTCAGTGATTCACACTCATTCAAGATGCATAGAGGAAGTCAGACGTCTGCAGCGGCTGCTATTAGAAGCTCAGTCTGAGTCTGGCTGTCCAATAGCCACAGCAAAGCTTACTGAGGAAAAAAATCCTTTTTAAACAGCAAATAATGCAAAATACAAAAAAAAAGCTTTTTTTTCCAAAGCAAATCCAGCAGAGAAACCTGTGAGAATCGCTGAAAGCGCCCGAGTGCGTTTTAAAGAGTTAACCGGCCAGTGACCCGATTAGCACGTCACAGCTCCAGGGAGGTCATGTGACCCTTCCTCTGCTGTTCATCTTCCTGCAGTGTGCTTGTGAAGCCTTTCATTCACAAACACACGCACACGGATTTATTTTTAATTTTTTCAAATTTACTGACAACCCCCCCACCCCCCCAGGGCCCCTGTTATTTTTTAATAAAATCGTAACATTTATCAGCTTACAGCCGGCAACAGACTTTTGTCTCTGTCCTCGCGTCCTTCATAGTCGGCGTGTACCGATTCAGGTTCATGCTGCTGCCTTTCACTCTGTGTTAGCTGCAACAGGCTGCAGCCGACGCTTGAATAAGCTGGACTGTGCAGATCATTGGAGGCACAGCTTTTCATTAAATGTGTGCATAAACTCTCCCACTGAGTTGGCCTCAGCAGCAACGGCACTTTGCTATGAAAACTGTGGCTTAAAGTTTCTTTCAGCACATTTCAGGATTCTGATTGAATTCTGTGACGAGTGAGTAAAATGACATGCCTGAGTTGTCCAAAGTGATGGAGATTGTGTCATTCAGTCTGGTCAATATTGACTCTGAAATGACCCCAGATCCGATGGGTTGCTCCCTGCAGGTGTGTATGGGTGTGTGTGTCTGCAGCTGGCCAGTTAGAGTCTTGTGTCGTGGACTTCATCCTCTGCTTCCTCTGGCAGCGAGGAAATCTTAGCGGTCTGTGGCGGCGGCCTCTTGCTGGAGTTAAGGCGGTGCAGCGTGGGGAAGAGGCGGAGCCGGTCGGCCGTGCTCATTGCCTGCTTGAGGTGACTCTTCTCGTTCATAAGGTTCTGAATGGAGTCATAGCGCTTCATGGAGCTGCCCTCAATCATCTGAACAGGAGGGCGAGAGGGAGGACAAGATGGTTATATATAAAACATATAAACTCTTCAATATTTCTGAATGTTAACAAAAGTATCTGTTTGACATTTGGGAAATGTAGCTTTGACTGCTTATACTTTTTGGGATATATTTTGTGTCTTGCCATTCAGCCTCCATTTGCATCTACATGCAAATAACCAATTGTGCAAATTAGGTGATGACGTCATAAAGCGACTTGTAGCAACTTTTAGGATAGCCAGTAGCTACTTTTCTTACTGAGGAGTTGGCGTCAGTGAAAATAAACTTCTGGCAGACTTTGCACTGGAGAACGAAGCTTAGAGGTGCCCACGACTGCTGTACATAGTCATCAAAGGCCGGCTTAAAGTGTGCTACTTGAGTAACTTGTGCAAACACTTGAGAGTGCGCACTGTGAATAGTTCATGACTGCAACTCATTAATGTCAGAAATAAAATCCAAATTTAGACCAAAACTTACCAGGAATGACTGGCACTCCGTCAGCGGCTCCACCCTGTGCTCTGACATGATGACAGTGCAGCCCGAAAACGCCTGCTTCAGTGTCTTCCTCAGAACCTTAAGTGTTCTAAACACACACGCACACACACACACACACACACACACACATACATTAGGCCAGGATTACTGTAAGCATTGTGGATTGTCACCATATGCAGTGACAGGAACAGCACACATGTTGGATGTGCATGACCTGCGCT
>VUQK01015435.1:0-10500 GCA_015106715.1 Bujurquina vittata
TAAATGGATGAGTTGGTGTATATGGCTATGCATGGGTTTGTGCACATGCACATAGCATGTCTGTGTGTGTGTGTGTGTATTTGTGTACATATGTGTATATATGCAAACATATCTTTCTTGGTTTTTTTTTTTTTTTTTTGTATGTTTTTTTTTTGTTTGTTTTCTTTTTTCTTTCTTTTTTTTTTTCCTCTTTCTTCTCTCTTCTTTTTCCCCCGCCTGTTAGAACTGGCATAAATAAATAAAATAAAATAAAAAACTAACAGGAACAGCCTACAGACAACCTATAGAGCTCTTCCTGTAAAGTAAATATGTTTGGTCGAAGAGTTCGTTCAGATTATCATTCTGACTGCAAAACTGCCAGACATGACAGGCTTTAAAAAAAAAAAAACATCCAACACTCTTGCAAACATACTGAGCAAACCAATGCTTATATAGTGTCCATCAAACAAAATATAAGCAAATAAAGGCAATGAAATGTCTTTCTGTATAAGTGGCGACTACATTTTACTTGGAAGCAAATGCAGAAACATGTTGACTGATCTCAAGTGCATGATGTTCCCACCATGTGCTTCAGCCCACTCTGTACCATCTGTCTTAAATGTCAGCCATAATGAAGATGCTCAATAGTAATGAAGAAGGAGCTAGATAAATGAATATGCAGCAATCATGGCTTCCTCCGCAGTAGAAGGAGCGGGGCTTGATGATGCCTGTGGTTTCTGCGGAAACAGTGGGGACCGGGGGATGTCATGTGATCAGCCGCCTCGCTCCCATTGGAAAGGTCAGTGCTATAATTACACACATCAGTGGAAAAGTATGGACTCAAAAACTGAAGCCTGGTCTGCTCATCTGCAGCGGCACAAGTATACAGAGTGCAGCCAAAAGCTTGCCGGCAAGAGGTTTGTATTCCAAATTCACAGAGCTTGAATAATCATTAGTTTCCATCATTTCAGGGACAATGGAAACTTTCTTTAATTTCTCATGCATTGGAGGCAGACCACTAGAAGCATGGTTTTAGCTGCATTTCAGACTTAAATATATTCAGAAGGATTACATTAAACTGCAGGTACAAGTTAGAGGAAGACACACTGTGTTTAATGTCCACTTGGACTTTGCATTTGCAATTTGATTGTTTCCAGATGTGACTATACCCTCATAGCCTACCATGCCCACTTAATAAGTGCTATGCCCAAGTTTTTAGAGTCTAAATGTTCACTGTGGTTACCTGCTATGATCCCATCCATTTGTTCCAAGGCTGCTGCCAACATCTCACTGGCATCGGACATCATCTTGTGCTCAATGAATCTGAGAGAGAAAAGAGTAAGAAAAGGGAAAAATCGATAAAGAACATGGTCAGAACTAAAGGACATTAAAAATAACTCAAAATTCAATTACTGCACAAACAAAAAGTGGTCTCCCAAATATGGGGTATTTTTTTTTTAATGTTATCAGTTCACGAACTGACTTTGACCACTTTATGACCAAGACGATTGAAGAGTGGTCTTCCTTCAAAATGCTGAAGTACTATAAATGAGGTAAACGCATCTCCATCAGCACCTAAAAGCTCTTCGATGTTTCATTAAAGCAACTATGCAAACTCTCTTACTAAAAAGAGGTTTAATAGTACTCAAGATACTTAAGTACAGCTTCTTAATAGGTAGTGTGATGATGATGGTGTGTCACACTCACATAAAACCACATACCGCATTAACAACAGCTCTGAAAAAAACAGCACCAAGAATTCAGAAATTTAATGACACTAGTGCGGCATCTGTTTGGATGTGTTACAAAATTTTTGAAGCTACAGTTTACTAATATTCCCTTAACATATCACATGGAGGCAACTGTGCCTGGAATGGGCAGATTGTACAGAGAAACACCAACAATCACACAACCATCTGCCGCAACTGGTTGGCGGTGAGGGGAGGGGGCCAGGACAAAAAGACACATTATGGACGAGAGACAAACTTTAATAATAACAAAATGCAAACACGGAGTGAAAAAGGCGAATGAAGCATCATGGAAGCCCCCAGCAACCTGAGCATATAGGTAACTAAAGGAGGGTTCAGGGTCACCTGATCCAGCCCTAACTATAAGCTTTAATCAAAAAGGAAAGTTTAAGCTTAGAAGTAGAGAGGCGTTTTTCCCCCAAATCAAAACTGGGAGCTGGTTCCACAGAAGAAGGGCGTGAAAGCTAAAGACTATCTAAAACCTGCAGGACACCGGACCACGAGGCCTGAGGATCCCTGCTCTAAAACCTCTATACACCTTTCAGCAGTGATGGTGCCTTTCCAGATGCACAATGTGCCAATTCCAAAGGCACTAATGCATCTCCCATACCTTCAGAGATGCAGACACTGGAACTGAACAATGATGACAAGTTGGACGGTCCCTCTCCTCTTTAGCCTGGAGGAAAGATTTCCAAAAAGAAATTTTGATTCTCTGTCCACAGAACAATTTTCCACTATGCCTCAGTTTATTTTGACTAAGCTTTGGCCAGAGAAGACAGCAGTGTTTCTGGATTGTGTTTACATACGGCTTCTTCATTGCATTACATAGTGTTGACCTGTGCATAGCAAAGTGAGTGATTTCTTAGAGTTCCTGAGCACATGCAATGATTTCCACAGCAGAATCATGCCTGGTTTTAATGAGGGCCTGAGGATCATGGGCTCCAATATCCAGAATTTATTTTCCGTCTATCCCTTGCACACAGATTTCTCCAGATTCTCTGAGTCTTTTGATGATATTGTTCCACAATTTGTAGATAGTTTTTTTGCAGATTAGTGAACTTCTGGCCGTCTTTATGTCCGACAAACTCTGTCTCTCTAAAATGCTCTTTTTATCCCCAGACAGGTTACTGACCTGTAGTCAATTTACTTAATTAGCTGTAAAATGTTCCTCTACCTGTTTCTTTTTAGAACCACTTACTTTTCCAGCCTTTCGTTGCCCCCATCCTAGCTCTTTGAGATGCATTGCTACCACCAAATTCAAAATAAGACACAGTAAAATTGCTCAGTTTAAATATCTGATCTTTTATATGTTCCATTTTGAATCAAATATAGGTTATTGCGTTCAGCTTTTTACATTTCACACTGCATTCCACTTTTTATGGAATTGGGGTTGTAAAAAGCACATTTGATTTATCCAATATTTCACATTATAACATTTTAAGTTGTGTCATTTGTCTCCCTTAAAATATCAGGTCTCGGTCTACTGTGATTAAAAAACTGGAACTTGCTGGGAGGGATGTTTTGATACAAAGCACGACCAAACAGCCACTTCCTAAGAGTAGGCAGAGAAATTTGCATCCCACATCTAAACAACAGAAATTATCATGTGTACACATTTTTAATGCTGCCATTGCCCCCCCGTTATATTTACTGTTAAGGACATTACATTGTGGATGTATAATAGCCTGTTGTGAATCACAAAGCCTGTCTGTATGCTTGCATTTGCATTTTCACTTGAAAAAGAAATAACCAAGTTATCATTAATCTTGTTATAGTAAAAAGGTCTCATTCTTCCTTTTCAAATGGCTGCTGCATCAAATTACCCCTGCAGTCTGTGACACAAAAAAACTGGCTGCCTCAGAGACAAAAAACAAAGTGATTTCAGGAGTTATTACCCAGAAGCCCTTATTTCCGGCAAGCAGGCAGTCACGAGTGCTCACGGCCAGGCTCCTGTCTGAAATAATGCCACCATTCTCCAGGGGTCTTGGGCCTTGTAGCTCTGGCATGCTTGGCATTTCAAACTTCCATAACAAAGTTGGACACTATCCCCATGACCAGTGTAATCAAACACTTATCACATGTCTTCTCTTTTACTTGCACTGGCCACTTATCTCTTCAAACAAAATCTGATTTAAAAGGAACTGAAATAGTAAACAGTATAGCAGAGAGCGCAGCTAAAGCACACAACCAACAACATAAAAACAGAAGCCCCACTTGTTCAGACATCCCATGGTAAAGGGGGGCAGGGACTCGAGGCTTTGCCTCATTTCCTCCCTCTGTGGGGTCACAGTGTCATATCCAGTAGGGTAAGAAATTGGCATTAAGAGTATAATTAAACCAATGACCTCAATATGTGAGCTGGGAGCAGCAGTCTGCTGTTAAAACAAGGAGCCCTAAGTGCTTTGCCGCCTAATTTTAACTGCAGAGAAGAGGGTGTAGGTTTGTTCTAAAATGTAATATGAAGTGCTGTATTTGTAGTACAACATCAACATCCATCTAAACTGTAAAGTTTCCAAGTGAAATGAGGGTGGAGGAGCACCACCGGTTCTTACTACTAGTATGCTTTACTCCATGATTTGATGGAAAACTCCCCTTCATTCTCAGCAGATTGAAAGCTGTATTTAGTCAGCTGCTTATTTAATAAACCCTGTGAGAGAAGCGTATAGTTTGTCCTTTCTCTCACAATGTTATATTGCTGCTGAAAATGTTTTTTTTAAAAAAAACATGTAAATGATAAAATCATGCTCCACTCAGCTGTCCTCTGTGGTCCAATTTTTGTCTCTGAAATTAAATTAAATTGTCTCTGAAATTAAATAAGATGAAAATATTTGAAGATAAAATGAATCAAAGCGTTTGCATCCTTGAGGGTGATTTTCATCTTTCTACGCCGTCATGTGATAAAAGCCGCATCTAATCCAGAATTAGTTTCATGTGAAATCCTATTTAGTAACAATTCACATGAAAGCCAAAATTTCAGGTCAATTTATCTCTGAAAATGAGTCAAAACAGGAATTAAATGAGCATGTGGAGAAAAAAAAAATTCAATTTTGTCCTGGTCATGCAGCAGATAGATGGCACTAAAACCATCCATGAAAACTGGTTTGTCATTCTTCAGACGGATAAAGCCAGACTCTTTAAAATGCCAGGGATTTTCCACTTTTATTCACATCGGTGATGAGAAGGTCATCCGTAAATAATTTTATGGCTAAAACCTCAAGAGGAAAATCTAAGGATGAGAGCTCATCCTCAAGAAGAGTCCATATGAAGTAATAATGATTGATGCCTGAAGTGTAGGAGTGATGACTACATACATTCCTGAGCAGGCCAGTTCTCCCACAAACTAAACACCAGTGCCAGGCACTGACATTCCTGCTGACCTTTTTGACCCTTTTTGCCTTCACACGAAATCCCCTAAGGACTGCATTATGTCAAAGCCCAAGACATTTAAACTGACCCATGAAGGGAACAAATAAAATGCCAACAAGCAACAACAAACAAAAGCATGGAGATATCACAAATGAGATCAAGAATATTCTCTGTGGGCAACAAAAAACATTATAAAAAAAGACCATAAGCAGAAATGAACTGATCCTACAAGCAAGTATTGTCTGTCTTGGTAGAGCCAGAAATATCCCATTTCTCTGTGCAATGGAGCTCCATTGTTGGCCACAGTAGTTTGTTTTGATATCACGCATGATCCATCCTACCACTGGAAAGCTCCACAAGTCTATTTTTCCACAATGAAAGTTCCAAAGAAATGCAACATTCAGTCCTGCTGAAGTGATTTTTCCCTCAAAAAAACAAAGTGTCCAGCTGTTTTAGGAAATTGCTTAAACTTTTTTTTTTATTATTGTCTTCAGTAGGAAGGAAGAGGCAAGAAGGCAAACACATCCACATCACAAACTGCACATAAGATGAACATTAACCACTGCTGGCCTGCAGTTTGGTACTTTGACAGCAGTTTGTTTTTTTGAGGCTGAACGTGACCATATTCGGACACTGAGGTGTCATATGTGCATTACAGCATTGAGCATCATTATTCTACCACTGTCCTATATATTGAGCTGATGTGATGATACTGAGACAATGTGGAGCCAGCTTCAAGTGGCTGTGGCAGGAACTGCAGTTTTTCTTTAGCCCCACTTCATTTCATTTCAGTCTTCAATTCATAGTTGTATAGCACAGGCATCTCAAGGTTCTTTATATTTAAAGTTAGATCCTACAATACTAGCGAGAGAACCCCATCAGATGACCACAATCAGACGACCCCCCTATGGGCAAGCATTTGTTGATGCTGGTTAGGAAATACTCCCCTTTAACAGGAAGAGACCTCTGCCTGAACCAGGCTCAGGGAGGGACACACATCTGCTGGGACCAGTCAGACTTCTATGCAAGAGTTGTAGGTTTCACTCTGAGCCTATTCTGCTAAATAATACCCTTTTGATACACTTTTACAGAGCAAATGCATCAGTCATGAATGTTTAACTTTTGACTGGATCGCAAACCTTAGTTCACTCTTTAAAGTAAGGTAAGTAAAATAAAGAGCCATTATTTGCAAAGGTAATGGATAAAAAGCCTGAGTTCAACAGAGGCCTAGAAACAGTTTCTTTAAATTGGTTTCTTTGCCCAAAATGACATCATTTCAAATCATTCTGAGTGCACTTTATTTGGAGCTTGAAGGTCTGAGAGGCAGACTAAAACACTATAAAACCACATGATGAACATCATTCACTTACTGCTCTGCTCCGATCATTCAAACGTGTTAAGAAAGTAATCGATGCCACTGATCTAAATACATCTGACAGAATAATATTTCAATTTTAAAGAAAGACAAATCAGCCCGAGAATTAAACTTGACTTTTCTGGAACGGAGAGGTGGTTTTAACATCAACCAGATGGATTGAGAGCAATATGGTTGTGGAGTGGGGGTGGGGGGGATCTGAAAAGAAAATAAGCTGGGATTACTTGACCATACGCTGAATGGTCGGTCTCCGTAATACACACACGCCTCCACCGGTGCCTCGTGCTCCTATAACTTACCTCCAGCTGTGGTACAGATGTGCATTTCAGACTGTAGCATAGGAAGCAGCAAATGGTGTAGTACTGCGACCCAGTTTGTCGTAGTAAGAGTTCAGACCAGCTCATAATGAGGTGGTACAATACCTTTGCTCGCTGGATGCAAGTAAAATTATGGTGTTTGTAAATCTGTGTTACACTTGAAGTCACAACAAGCGCCATAACAAGTTAAAATAAATTGCTACTGCTTTCATGCGTTCTGCTTTCTATAAATTTAACCTGAACAATGCCCTCTCTCCATCAGTACCCTCAGCAGTGATTAAGCTGACAAACTGCAAATATAAGCTGATTTGCCACCTCATACCTGAACACAGACTCTCTCCCAATACAACTATATTGCTGCCACTACTTTTAAAGCATTTGTTTTAGTGACATTTGATTAAATCCCCAGTCTCTACTCCAGACAGCTACTGAACTTATTATCAAAAGAAATATGATAAAGTTAGATTTGATTACTGCACACTTTAATTTATAAAGTGTTACATTTTGCAGCAATATCAGCCCTCCTCAGTTGATTTGACAGCTAATAACAATGACATTGGATATCACAGCATTTTGAAAAGTTACTCAAAGGTAATCGACTTGTAAGACTTATTCAGTACAAAATTGTCAGTGCATTGGAGCACAGGGCTGCACCCAATGTTTTTCTTCACTGTATTTCTGATAAAATATTCTAGGCCCTCTGCCTTTCTCTTGGTTTTCCTGTGCCACCCAATTTAAGAAAAAGCCCTGTCAAAAGCTCCAGTCAAACACCCTCCATTTGTTTACTCTTCCCCCTGAGAAATGGAGCATTGGACTCTTAGTCTGGGCTTCTGTGAGGTCAGGTTGTTTGACAAGGACAACAGACTTTAAAACACTGCCCTGTTTCTCACTGCAACAGCAGTGGCTGGACCGACACGCTATACAAACAAGTCTTTGTCTTTCAGAGGCTCACATGGTACTGCCACAACTCTGATCCCAAGTTATTGCAGTTTTTCCACGTGGCCCCAACTACATCACAGGCAGAAATCACACTGGAAAGGAAAAATACATAAAAAAATAAATAAAGAGAAGCTCTGGAGGAAATGAGTAAGAGATCCCAGCAAGCCAAGAAAAACTACATTTTGTTGCCTTTGTTATCAGTATTGTAACAAAGAAGCAGCCGTAAGTCATGAGTCCTAGTCTTACTCATGTCATGAGGGCATAGATGAACTTACAATGAATGGGCTGAAACTGTAAACAGGATTGAAAGAGAGGCATCTTTACACTCAGGAAGACCGTCACTCAGTCCTGTCAGGAAGCGCTTCCTGGCACATTCTGGGGAAATGTTTTCCTCTTACAAAGATACTGCAATTTTCCCGCAATCCCGGCACACACAACAATAAAAGCTGCAAGTCCAGGAGCTCCTACATTAGTTCGGTCACATCCTAAAGGAGACTTGAACATCAACTTTATTAAATTTAGAGAACAGCAAGCACACCCTGCCATTAATTCTGTGCCTGAGACAAATGTTTTAGATTAAGATATTCCAATTAATTTCAGAAGAATGTAGACATCTCAGTATATCATGTGGCTTGTAAATGACACCTCCCTTCTGTCAAAATACACCACCACAAGAGAACTGCACAAGGAATGCAAGGAATGCAAACATCATGAAAAGAGGTGCCTGAGATAGAAAAGTCCCAGTCGTCTTTCTGCACACGTGGCTTCAAGAAAAATAAAATCTAAATCTACAAAACTTTGGGGAGTGTGCCATGTTGATCTTATAGAAGGCCAAGTTTGCTGCTAATACAAACACGGGCCAATAATGGACTTTGTCTTCTGTGTACCTGACAGAACAACACACATGCACGTGCCCAATCAAAAATGCCTGCTGCCTGAGGAAACAAGCTTCCAGGAGATTAAGAGACACAAATAAGTCTAAACACTCACTAAGCAGTTGGAAAATTTGTTTTACTATGCCACTGTAACATCAGATATGGCTGTGCAAGCATGTGTGCACCAGGATGGGTTTTGGGAGACATGGATCATTAGCTGCATGAGTGAGGTGAGGATACAAATAAGGCTATTGACAGAGAGGGAAATAAAATCCTTTGTTATGCTTTAGGTTCTCTGCCTGTGAGTAAGACGTCATCAGAGGGAGGTAGGCAGAGTAGAGGATTGCCAGAGGGTCATGCGCTTCAGAAATTGGAAAAAGGAGGGGGGGTTCCTGATTAAAAACGTACTCTACAGGGCTTTAACCATACAAAGGCTGTATTAGTCTCAGACTGATGATGAAAAACACCGGCACTGGATCAGA
The DNA here is from genome assembly GCA_015106715.1 of Bujurquina vittata. Lineage (NCBI taxonomy): Eukaryota > Metazoa > Chordata > Actinopteri > Cichliformes > Cichlidae > Bujurquina > Bujurquina vittata. The sequence goes on from VUQK01015435.1 coordinate 9,082, forward strand.
AGCAGCTATAAAGTGCTGGCTCCTACTGTATTTTCTAAATGATGCTGGGCGCCAAACTCAGTCTGACTGGAGGTTCACGACAGTGATTCATGATTTGGCTTGCACATTTATGGATGCATAAATAAAATGTGATGTAATAAGACTCCTTACATACAAGGCTAGCACAATTTAAGGCACTGAAAGAAACTGTAATGCACTGAAATGAAAAAAATCCTTAAACTTAAAACACTCTGATACATTTTTCCCCTTTATCACTTCTCCATGGATGGGATTTTTTTATATTATATGAATTAGTAGTTTTTACTACTACTATGTGTATTGTTTGTGGAATTTAAACACGTGTATTGCATGGGTTGGTGATTTAACCATAAAATAAATGTTAAAACAGCAATATCACAATAAGTCCCAGGTATATTTTCTAAGGACGTTTTTACTGATAGCGAAGCATTAAAGTAAAATATTATTACTTAAAGTAAAAAAGTGAACTGCATTCAACCCACTACTTCTATGGTGTTCTTATCAACGTAGTTACTGCACATTTGGCAGCCTAAAGTTAAATAGCCATTAATATATCCAATATTCATATGTATACGCAAAAGTTAAATAGCTAAACTCTGGGTCAATATGTTAGCCAACACGTCCACATCATTTTTATCTAATTTAACTGAAAACAAAGGGACTTTAGTCATGCAAGCACTTTAGTGAAGACTGGGAAAACTCAACATTAACAATAACTTTGTTTCTAAAACTTGGAACAAAGTTAATTGAAACTTCGGTGAACTTACAGTTTTCGGCCAAAAATGTTACTGCAAGGTTTCCACAGTCTCCGGTTCGCTTACTCCAAACTCTTTGGACGCCTTTCAACGCAGCTTCATGGTCGTCGATCACCTTCTCATTGAATTTGTCTGTGAAGCGAAGTTTTCGTGCAGCAAAAAAGCCACATAGAGCGGGGTCAAGCTAAAGCCACAGAGGAAGAACATGCAGGAAGTCCGCACTTCAGAATAAAAGCATGAAACCCTTTAGCAGAGGATAAATCGGTTTTGTCCTTCATAATAAAACTCACGTCCTGTGGAGTGGAAATAGAAAAGGCCGTTCGTGTATGCTTCTGATAACTATTGCCACAAAAAAAAGCAAAACCATTCAAAATTCGGCTTACAATCAGTGCCAGTATTTAAAGAGTGCCTTGAAGTATGAGCTTTATTGTATCCGGGACAATTCAAGTTGAGTGGTTTGTAAAGAGAAGCAAGCTTGAAATTATATTTATTTCAGTTCTTTTTTTTTGTGGAGTTTTTAATTTATTGTGCTAGTTTATTTTGCCATATGAACAAACAGACTCAAGAACAGTTTCTTTGCCAGAGCAATCACTACTCTGAACTCACACACACCCCTACTCTAAATGCACAATACCCACATCTCCGT